>VWPU01002017.1:0-100949 GCA_013398955.1 Callaeas wilsoni | reverse complement strand
GGCATTTGTCTTCCCAAGCCACTGTTACGTGTGGCCCTGCTCTGCGGGGCCCTGCTCCCCTGGAGATGGCTGAACACCTGTCTGTCCATGGGAAGCAGGGAATGAATTCCTTGTTTTGCATTGCCGATGCACGCAGCTTTTGCTTTTCCTATTAAACTGTCTTTATCTCAACCCAAGAGTTTTCCAGCATTTACCCTTCTGATTCTCTGCCTGATCCCACTGGTGGGGCAGTGAGCAGACAGCTGTGTGGGGCTTGGCTGCTGGCTGGGGTTAAACAAAAAAATGGGGACATACAGACATTCATATTTTGGCCTCCACTTACCAAACGGTGGCTTCATAAAAACTACTGATGAGACCTCTAGTGCTTCACTAATGCCGTATACATTCTGAGCAGAAACACGGAAATAATAGCCTGCATTTTCAGTTAGATTAACAATTCTACAGGTTGTGCCTGAAATACTTGAAGATACAAGTTGCCATTCTGCTCCTTCCTTGGCTTCACGTTTCTCTATGATGTAATTGGTTATCATAACACCTCCATCATCCTCTGGTGGTTTCCAGCTTATCACCACAGAATTCTTCAGTATAGACTCTATAACAATTGGCCCTACTGGTTTATCTGGTTTATCTGTACAAGAAAAAGCACAAAATTTTTATTTCTTTTTCCAGTCAATACTTGAAAATATTCCACAAAAATACTGAAAATAAAATTAATTACCTTGTATTTCCACATTAAGTACAGTGTCAACTGTTCCAAATGTGTTACTGAGTTGTACTTTGTACTTCCCAGCATGAGTCTTGTGCTGGACATTCTTAATAGCGAGATGAGTATACTGTTCTGTGTTCTCAATAGTAACTGTTTCTGATCCTCTCAAAGGTTTGTTGCCGTGGAACCAAGTTATTGCTGGTACTGGCCGGCCAATATACACAATGTGAAGGCGGAGGGTGCCACCTGCACCTGCGTAGTATTTCTCTTTCAGTGGGAAGCCAGGGTGGAACTGAGGAGGAGCCTGCAATAACAGCTTGCCACTAGTTTCAATTTCTCCGACATCATTGGTAGCCACACAAGTGTAGAGACCTTCATCCTCCTGTTCATCTGTCATTACTGTCAGTGTATGATTGCGTCCATCGGATGACATTTTGTATTTTCTGCTTTGTACCAGCTCTTTGCCGAAGCGGTACCATTTAATATCAGGCAAAGGTCTCCCAACAATCTGGCATGTCAGCTGAGCTGCCTCACCCAGTTTAGTTGTAACATCCTGCATTTCTTTTTTTATGGCAGGTGCTTCTCCAGCTATGACAAATAAAATTAAGAAAATAATGATGATTACTATGAAATTTCCCTCTAATATTATATTACTGGAAATTAATTTGCATTTATACTTATTCCTCTTATAGTTGAAAGACTGTCCTTTAGGACAGTCATGTTAGCAAATATCATGTAAAACAAATAGGCAGCACGTTAAATACAGCACCATGGTTTATGACACAGCAAATCACAACAATATCACAGCAAATGTGACAATACATTTTTGCTTACATGTTAATTTAGTTTTCACTGCCATAGCAGTCCTTCGAGGTCTGCTGAGGCCAGTCTGATTTTCTGCAAAAACACGGAATTCGTATTCTGTGGCCTCTAGTAAACCTCCTACTGTAAACTGCCTGTCCTTGATGCGTTCCTTATTGCATTTTTTCCAGGTGCTTTCTCCAGACTGGCGATATTCAACCCAATAGCCAAGGATCTCTTTGCCACCATCACTTTCAGGTCGTTCCCATTCTAATGTAATGCTGTCCTTAAATATGGAAGTGATCTCGATTTCTCCAGGTTGGCTTGGTTTGTCTGAAAATTAAAATCGATACAGAAAATCAATTCCTCTCTAAATGTCATTAAGTTGCTCTTCAGAAGATCTGTTAATACAGACGTTTTCTTACCGAATGGATCCTTGCATACAACTGGTTCAGAAGCAGGACTTGCTTCACTTTCACCAATGTCATTTTGAGCAATGACACGGAATTGATATTCGGCATCTGGAACAAGTCCTGTGACTGTGTACATTGTAGTGGTAATCTGTGTCTTATTATGCCGGACCCATTTTTCTGTAGATGTCTCTTTACGTTCAATATAATAGCCAGTTACACGAGAACCACCATCATCTTTAGGTCTGGACCAGGACAAGTTGACAGAACTCTTTGTAACATCAAGCACTTCAGGTGGGTTGTTTGGAGGCTCTGGTGGATCTGTTAATAATTATAATAATAAAAATAATAGAAATAACAGTGACATAGCATTAAAATTTCTGCATATATGATTGCACTTTTAGATCATAATGTAGTAACTACTTGTTTGGGTTTTTTTTTAGTCTAAAAGAAAACTTACTTAGAGGTGTCTTTGGTACTGCTGGTTCTTCAGATTTCAGAGATTTGCTAATACCGAAATGGTTTTCAGCAGAAACACGGAAGTGATATTCCACATTTTCTTTGAGCCCTTTCACCACTAGTGATGTCCCTTTCACTCTAGAGTCAACAGTGTACCAGGCAGTCTTCGGTACTTCTCTTCTCTCAACAATATAACCCAGGATATCTGCACCACCATCATCTGTAGGAGGCCTCCAGCTTACTCTGACAGAACGAGCTTGTATATCATCATACTCAAGTGGTCCTTCTGGTGGATTGGGAATGCCAATCACTCTGACTTTAATGTACACGGCTTTCTTGCCGCACTTGTTTTCAAGTACCAAATCATAGGTGCCTGAATCTTCTCTTTCTGCGTCTTTGATCACAAGTTCTGTATGGGTGTCAGAAGTCGCAATCATGGCCCTCTTGCTGATGTCCTGTCCTTCTTTTGTCCATTTGCATACTGGGATGGGCTTACCCTTAATGGGTATTGTAAGCCTGATTACTCCTCCTTGTCTCACCATGAGACCTTCTTGGTATTTTTCATCAAGTTCATAGTCAGGATATTCTGTAAACAAAAATAACATATCATGCTATATATCCTTCTACAGATGATATAGCTGCTTTAGGCAAAAAATTTTTTTAGGACAGCTTTCAACAAGAGCTAAGACTTGAAATGTCTTACCAAGCATTTCTGTTATTTTGACTGTTCCTGGCACTTCAGCAGGTTCTCCTGGCCCACCAGCATTACAGGCTAGCACTCGGAATCTGTACTCTGCACCCTGGGGAAGATGTGTCAAGGTATATTCACGAATCTTGGTCGGCGTAGTATTGCATTTGGTCCATTCAAATTGATCAACCTTCTGCATCTCAATTAAGTAGCCAGTAACTTTAGAACCACCTTCATCTTCTGGTGGACTCCAAGCCAGGGAGACAGATGTTCTTGTAGTATCAGTGACTCTTGGATTCTGAGGTTTACCTGGAGGAGCTGGAAGAGAAGATCAGATAGGCAGGTGGAATTTGGTTTTATGAATATTTGAAGGATGAAACAAACGCTAACTTGCAACTTATGGTCTATAATAAGTCTATAGTGAATTTATAAGGGAAAACTTTGAATGAAAGACTTTCATTAATATTTTCTTTGTTTTCTCTAGTTAGAATCTCATTTGTTAATACATCCAGATAAATTTTCAAATTAGAATTAATTCTATCATAGTAGTCATTCTCATCTACCATAATGTGTTTAACTTTGTAGGAAATTACTTACCAATTGGATCTCTGGCAACAGCAGTCTTGGAAGGACGGCTGGGTTTCCCAGTGCCTCTGGCATTGATTGCTGTGACCCGGTGTTCATATTCTAATCCTTCGACCAACCCAGTGGAACGGTAACGAGTCATGGTGACTGGAACTTTGTTTACACGGATCCATCTATCTGCTCTAACTTCTTTGCGTTCCACAATATAACCAGTAATCTGTGAGTCACCATCATCTTCTGGAGGATACCAAGTCAATGTCATGCCATCTCGAGAGATATCAAACACTTCTGGAGTGCCAGGAGGACCAGGAATACCTGTAAAAACATGACATGGAATTAGTGAAGAAAGCATCAGATGACCTTACACATTAGTAGTATGTGACATATTGTGAATAAAAATGTAATATCAATGTCTTATCAAACTCTTTTATTAGTAGGTATCTAAGTAATTTACAAAGCAGGTCAATGAAAAGCTTCTGGTTTTGTAATGGGGTAAAGCAATTTTTCAAGACTAATGGTAGACATGAGCAGAAAATCCAAGTTTACCAATCCACATTCTGTGCAGTACATCTATAATACCGATACAGATTTATGGATGGCATTTTTCTTTGGAAAATAACAAGATTACTGTGCATCATAACGTACAATTTTATCTGGCAAAAGGAAGTAGAAACATCTAGAAAATTCTAGTATATGTGTGGATCTATAAGCCCATTTAAATATATATTTTTAATTTTAAAGGTAGGGAATAAACAAAAATTCAGACTTACGGATTCTGCTCTTGCATTCTATAATTTCAGACTGCAGGTAAGATCCAATTCCAAAGCGGTTTGTAGCAGCTACACGGAACACATATTCTGCACCTTCAACAAGTCTGGTGAACTTAAATGTTGTCCTGGTTACTGACTCTGAAACTGGCAGCCATCCAGGGCGGTGAGCATCACGCTGTTCTACCACATACCCACTAAGGGCAGCTCCACCATCCAGCTCAGGTGGCTCCCAGGAGATGGTTACATAATTTGAATCAATTTCATCAATTCTGATAGGTCCAACAGGTGGTCCAGGCTTGTCTAGGGAAAAAAAACCAAAAACCAACAACTTACAAAACAGGTGGAAAAAAGGAATCATATTTCTCATGTAAAAGTTGTAAAAGTTGAAATGGAGAAAGATCATGGACAACTATTTTGATTAATTCTTACCAAGGATTATAACCTTTATTGTATCAGTAACTGTTCCAGTTGTGTTCTTCAGTTCAAGTGTATACTCCCCAGTGTCACGTATGGTGGTCTCGCGCACAGTTAATTTGGCCATTTTGGCAGCAGTCTCCATTTTGATGCGTTCTGATTCTTTTAGTTTAGAACCAGCAAAGAACCAAGATGCAGTTGGAGGTGGTCGTCCTTCAATTGGAATGGCTAATTCAATGGGCTTGCCAGCAGGCACGTGGATTGTCTTCTGAGGTATTCCACTGAAGTCAATTGTTGGTAGAACTAAGGAAAGCAAATAATTTATATTTTAAATACCTGTTTTATAACTATCACCTTCATTTGGTGTAAGCTTGACCCTATTGTTTTCAACAGTAGACACTTACCTTTTTGGTCTTGAACTGTCACTGCTGTGACAATCTCTCGTGGTTCCGACACACCCTTCTGATTCTGTGCTCTGACCCTGAACAAGTACTGTTCACCTTCATTGAGAGAGATAATGGTATGTTCGTAGACGGTAGGCTTCAATGTCACTACCTTCAACCATCTTTCTGTTCCAGCTTTGCTGGCCTCAATAACATAGCCAGTCAATCTGCTGCCACCGTCATGCAGTGGTTTCTCCCAGGCAAGTGTAACAGTTGATTTAGTGGTGTCAATCACTTCGAGTTTTTGTGGTACCATGGGTACATCAGATACCAGTACTGCATCAGATGTTTCACAGCCTTCACCAATGCCATAAATATTTTCTGGTAGTACTCTGAAATAATACAAAGCTCCTTCTAGAAGTCCAGTAACTCTATAAAATGTCTTGCTGCATTTGGTAGTAACAGTCTTGTAAGCTCTCATGGAAGCTTCACGTTTCTCAATTATGTAATTGTTGACTGGGGCTCCACCATCAATGACTGGAATGTCCCAAGTAAGTGTCACAGAATCTTTTGATGCTTCCTTAACTCTCACTGCAGGTGGTGGACCAGGTGTATCTAAAACAAACAAACAAAATTTTTTTTCTTCTTTTGGATCCTTTCACTTTTCAGTCAATGACCACTTCTGCCTAAAACAAAAATGCTGGGATTTGATTTATGAACTATCACAGCTCCAGAAATTACGTATTTTCCTTTGGGTTAGATTGTTTCTCCCACTTCTCAAACATTCTCATGTTATTTAAAATGCAAACTTCCTTTGGAAATGAATGACACTTATTTCTGAGCAATGAGCATGCAGAGTGGTGTAATGCTCATATACAATTGTAGCAGTACTTACCATATACTTTCACAGAAATAGTTGCAGATTTTTTTCCTGATTGATTTTCAGCCTCAACGATGTATTTTCCAGCGTCATACCGATTAACTTTATCCACAATAAGAAGAGTGTAGCTGTCTGTAGTATCAATAATACCTCGACTTACAAGGTCAACACCCTGCTTGCTCCATGTGATTACAGGAGCAGGTCTGCCAGATACAGAGACCATTAGGCGCAGGGAACCACCAGCTCTGACTGTAACTGTCTTCTTCAGATCATCAGCAAGCTCAAGTTCAGGTATTTCTGATGCAGGGCATAAGAAACATGGAATGAGTTAATCTTACAGAAGTTCTAAAGGGAAATACAGTTTCCTTACAATATACATTAAGTTTTCAAATTACCTATTCTTTCCACAGGTTCTATTTCTGCTGATGATTCACTAAATTCACTCATACCATTCACGTTTGTTGCCGCAACTCTGAATTGGTATTTCTGGTTTGTTTTAAGACCAGTCACGGTGAACTCAGCATTCCTCAGAGTGGCGGCTGTATGTGGTCGATACCACTGTTCACTACCTTCTTCTTTCATTTCAAGAACGTAGCCTAAAAGGTCAGCACCACCATCATATGTGGGCTTTGACCATGCTAAACTTATGCTGTGCTTTGTAGTATCCACAACTCTTGGAACTGAAGGTGATGCAGGAGTATCTTTGGAAAAGAAGAAAATGCATTTTTCATTGGTGCAGAAAACATTTTACAGTCAAAACCAATTTCTAGACAGCTAATCCCAAGAAATGCATTTAAGATGAACAATAACTGTTTTTAAGTTATTCCAATACGAGCTAGTTCAGTCAGTTTATGTGTGGTTATGGGTTTCTTAGTTAAAGTGTCAATGTGAGTTTATGCTCCATTATTATAAATAAATATTAAAATATGTTTTAAATATCGTAACTTACATGATGGTTCTTTACATAACATGTATTGTGAAGCTTCACTAGGTTCACTGTTTCCAGCAGCGTTCACTGCAGTGACACGGAATTGGTACTGGCTCCCTTCCATGAGACCAGTGACTTTCAGTCTGGTGTCATAAATGGTATAATCTCTATTCACTCGTGTCCAGCGCAGACTTTTCCTTTCACGTTTGTCCACAAGATAGTCCTTAATCTCACTGCCACCATCTGATTCTGGTTTCGACCACTGAATAATGATATGTTCCTTGCCGACACTCACTTCTTCAGGAGCACCAGGTTGTGTTGGAATAGCTAATTTTTTAAAAGATGAGAAAAAAATATTATTGTTCAACACATTGTTTATCCATGAGAATGACTCCACAAATTCTGATGCAGAATGGAAGGTAGTAACACTCACTGAAAGCATTCCTGGCAATCACAGGTTCTGTTTCAAGTGGAACACCTGGTCCATATTTGTTGACACCTCTCACACGGAAAATGTATTCATTATTTTTAATAAGTTTTGTTACCACAGTTGATAAAGTCTGGCATTCAGCCTCAACAATAACCCAGTGAAGTCTGCTGGTTTCACGCCTTTCTACGACATAGTGAGTGATTTCTGCACCTCCATCTTCCTCCGGAATGTTCCATGCCAGAGTACATTTCTCTTCTGTTACTCTGCTAACTGTGATTTTGCCTGCACATGGACCTGGTGAATCTGTATAGGAATCAAAATAAGTATTGTTATTAGCAGTTAAGGAAAAGCATCTCATTCCTATTTAAAAGAATGTGAGTTTTGTCAGTATGCTAAGTATTAATACTAATCACGGGATACATACCAAGTACTTTGACAAGAACAGAAATTTGTTTCATCCCACTGGCATTTTTAACTGTTAGGGTATATTTTCCACTATCACTTCTGTCACAGAACTTGATAATTGCAATAGCTCGTTTGCTGGTGTATTGCAGAGATATCTTTTCACATAGCTCCAGTTCCCTGTCACCTTTGGACCAGAAGACTTTTGGTTCTGGTTTTCCACCAATGGCTGCATCAAGAACAAGATCTGATCCAGCCCTAATGCTCAAAACTTCTCCCTGCAGTCTGGCATCAAATTCAGCCTTTGGTGGTGCTGGAAAAACAGATTTGAAAAAAAATTACATGACAGTACTAAAAATAGAACATTATGTTTTTAATTGTTCCAAGTAAATATTCCTTACTGTATTCATCTTTGCAAATGACAGCACCAGTTGATTCAGATCCTTTGCTAATCACACCAGCAGCATTCTTTGCTAGTACACGGAATTCATAGGCTTCATCTTCACTAAGAGCTGTCACAGTAAAGAAGTTTTCTGAGACAATGGTATAATTGCATTTCAGCCAACGTCCATCACCAGATTCGTTATATGGTTTGCGCTCAATAATATATCCAATTATTTTGCTTCCACCATCATAAAGTGGAGGTGACCAGCTCAGCGACACTGTAGATCTGGTGACATCTGTTACTTCTGGTCTTCCCGGTGGATCTGGCGGAACAAAGCAGAAAAAATGAGAAATGTAATCCTATTTTAGCTTAAATAACAATGTAAATCTAAAAGTAATACTTACCAACTGGATTTTGAGCCACTACAGGTCTGGAAGCTTCACTAGCTTTGCTAACACCTGCAGCATTTAGAGCATAGGTTCTGAATTGATATTCTAGGCCTTCCACCAACCCTGTGACTTTATAGTTGCAGTCACAGCATGGTACTTTGTTCTCTTTCACCCAAAGGATGGTGTTGCGCTCCTTCTTTTCCACCCAATACCCAATGACTTTGCTGCCACCATCATGATATGGTTCCTCCCAGCGAATGGCCATGGCACTTGCAGACACAGAATAGACTTCTGGCCTTGAAGGTGGGCTTGGTGGGACTAAACATGAAAAAGATGGTGAGGAAAATGTTAGTAATTATAAATACCTCAGAGGAAAAAAACAAATTTTGAGAAATGTTTCACTTACCAAATGGATGCTCAGCAACTACTGTTTTTGATTCGACTGGCTTGCTGACACCAAATCTATTTTCTGAGCTTACTCGGAAACTGTACTCTTGATATTTTGTGAGATGACTGACTTTGATCTGTGTTCGTTTCACACTGGAATTTACCAGCTGCCATGCTGTTGTGCCAGATTCACGTTTCTCTACAATGTAGTTTGTAATGTCACTGCCACCATCATCTTCAGGTTCTTTCCAGGTCAACACACAGGACTCAGCAGATACAGATGATATTTCAATTGGGCCAGTGACGGGACCCGGCCTGCCTATGACTACCACTGTGACAGTAAATGTTTTCACACCAGCAGTGTTCTCAAGTGTAAGGTAGTATTTACCAGAGTCACCTCTCATACTGTCTTTTACAGTCAGTGTGGTTCGGTCTTTTGTTGTCTTGATGGTCACTCTTTCAGTTTCCTTCAGCCTCATCTCCTCAAGTTTCCATGTCACTTTTGGAGCTGGGCGCCCACTGATTGGTATATCAATAGTAAAGGTGCTTCCAGCCTTGCATGTTATAAGCTGTCTGCTTACGTCACTCAGATCTGCTGTTGGTTCAATCTGTGGCTCCTTAACAATAACAGAAGAGAAAGCTTCTCTTGGCTCACTGTAGCCAGCATCATTCTTCGCCTTGACCCGGAACTCATATTCCGTGTTCTCCACAAGGCCTTCAACAGTGAAAGTAAGTTGCTTGGTTTGTCCAGCTCCAGTCCAGGAGTCAGATCCTTTTTGTTTCATTTCAAGAAGGTATCCACTAATACGGCTACCACCATCATGATCAGGTTTAAGCCAAGCTAAAACTACAGAAGATTTGGTTGTATCAACAATATCTAGTCTCTTAGGTGGAGCAGGTTCTTCTGTGGCTACAACTGGTTCTGTTAATTCACAAGGTTCACCTACACCATATTCATTTTCTGCTGATACTCGGTAGTAATATGGCATACCTTCTGCTAGATCTGTGACCTTAAAGATTTGTCGAGTGCATTTTGAACTCACTACTTGCCAGCTACGACGACTTGCTTCACGTTTTTCCACAACGTAGTGGTGGATACGAGAACCTCCATCCAGAACAGGAGCATCCCACATTAAAGTAATAGATGTTCGAGTCACATCTTTAAATGTAATAGGGCCTGGTGGACCAGGTGTGTCCAAAACCTTGACAGTAAATGTAATAGACTTGCTTCCACTGTTGTTTTCCACAGTAAAGACATACTTGCCAGCATCATTTCTATTGCATTCCTCCACAGTCAATGTGCTGAATGAATCAGTTGTTTGAATGTCAGCACGCAAACTAAGATTAGCATCTGCTTTGGACCACACCGCAGTAGGAACTGGCCTTCCAGAGAAGGCAATAAATAGACGAATGCTTGCACCTGCTCTTACAATATGAGTCTGCTTGAAGTTTGCATCAATATCAATTTCAGGTGCAGAAAGCCTGTCCACGGTTTGGACTGAAGCAGGAACTTCGCAACTTTCTCCTCTGCCAGCACCATTGACAGCACTAACTCTGAATTTATAGTGTTCTCCTGCCTCCAAATCAACAACAGTATATTTAGTAGCAATAACAGTCTCTGCATTGACTTTCTGCCATGCTTCAAGATCAGCTTTGCACATCTCAATGATGTACCCAATTATTTCCATGCCTCCATCAAAAACTGGCTTTGTCCATTCTAAGCTTACACTAGTCTTTGATGTATCTGTCACCTTTACAACATTAGGAGCACTTGGTGGGCTGACTGGTTCTCTGCATTTAATCAACTTTGAAACATCACTTGGAGGTCCAACTCCTGCAGCGTTTTCAGCCATGACATGGAACTCATACTCATTGCCTTCAATAAGGCCAGTTACTCTGTATCTGTTCTCAGTAATGGGCCTCTTACTGGTTACTTTAACCCAGCGCATGCTCTTCTTTTCTCTCCTTTCAAGAATGTACTCATTTATCTCGCTTCCACCATCTGACTCTGGTCTCGCCCATGTGAGTGTGATACTGTCTCCTGTTACGTTGGTAGGCTCTGGAGTTCCTGGTGCATCAGGGAGAGCTAAAAAAAGAAAAGTGTCATTAGAAAGACGAGATGGTAACTCCATGGATATCTGTGCAGAATGAGGTGGAAACTTACTGTAAGGTATTTGTGCGATAACTGGATCAGACTCCAATGGTCTGCCAACTCCAAATTTGTTCACTGCAGAGACGCGGAATTGATACTCATTGCCCTTAATTAATTTAAGTGCCGTATAGCTGCAAGCTTCACATTTATCTTCAACTAATGCCCAAGCAATCCTGCTGGTTTCACGTTTTTCAATTATGTAGTGAGAAACAGAAGCACAACCATCATTAGCTGGAGGCTCCCACCATAATGTGACTTTTTCTCCAGTGATGTTTGTGAATCGTATTGGTCCACCAACTTTTCCTGGTGTGTCTGCAATTTTAAAGGATTGGAGTTAGAATTTGCTGACACTTAGAATAAAATACTGTTTTTAAAAAAGCATGCACAAAGTGGTTGGTGCAGTACCTTGTACTCTGATGGTAATATCTTCTCGTTTAGTGCCTGATGCATTTTTGGCTTCTACTGTGTACACTCCACGATGTTCCCGGATAGCATCTCTAATGAAGATTGTACTATAGCCAATAGCTGTAGTTATTTCTATATTCATTATTTTATCAATCTCTTTACCATCCTTAAACCACGTCACTTTAGGTACTGGACGTCCTTTGATTAGAGCTTTAAGTCTAATGCTCTCTCCAGCTTTAACAGTAAGGCCTTCAAAGTGCTCAGCACCAAATTCAATTGTTGGAGCAACTAAAAAAGGAAAATATAAATCAATTTCCATATAGCTAAATATTTTTCTGATACTTTTCTAAGTACTTTTAAGTGTACTAATTATAAAAGTTTGTGATATATGGAATTATTTCACTTACAAAATGGCATTCCCTAAATAGAAGTTATCATATGAATGATAAACTTATTTTTCCTATAAGCACCCATAAGTGCATTATATTAAAAAGATGAAAGGCACTGTTAAAATGTGATGTTAACAGTATGCCAAGCTACCTGAGGCACATGCGAATTTTGAAATTATTCAGTGCATCAGAATATTACAGTCCATGCTTTCTTTCCAACTTTGCTGCTGCTGCTTATTCAAGAGAAATGTAGAGTGCCATGCTTTTCAGCAATTGATTATGTATTTCTGCCAGATGCAGGTCTTTAATTTAGACCTTCCCACCTTGGAGTACAAACATAAATGTTCTGAATTGACTGGGAGGACCTCAGGCACAAGTTCTTTGCCCCTTGACTTTCCACTTCCCATCAGTACAGCCAGAAACTCTATCTTGCTTCAATACCCAAGCATATTAAGAAAAAATTCTTACCATTTTCATCTCTGGTCATGATATAGCCTGAAGACTGTGAAGGTGGGCTGACTGTACCAACAGCATTTCTTGCAAGCACTCTGAATTCGTATCGGTCACCTGGGCTGAGCCCTGTAACTGTATATTGGCATTCACTGACGTCAGTAAAATTACACCTGAGCCAACGGTCTGCACTTCCTTGCCGCTTCTCAATGCTGTAAGCCACAATCTTACTGCCTCCATCACGCAGCGGGGGGTTCCATTTCAGGGTGATTGTTTCCCTAGTGACATCAATGTAATCAGGAGTACCAGGTGGGTCTGGAAGGAAAATAATGATTTATTTTTATTACTGCTCACCATAATATACAAGAACAAAATTTTCTCAGATGAGTAATTTATCATTCACTTACCCACTGGAGAAACTGCCAAAGTAAATTTGCTTGGCTCACTAGCTCGGCTTAGACCTGCAGCGTTTTCAGCATATACTTGGAACTGGTAATCCAGGCCCTCAAGCAGTCCAGTAATCCTGTATTCTCTGTTAGATATTAATGCAACATTAACCTTCTGCCACAAAATACTGTTTCTTTCCTTCTTTTCAACATGGTATCCCATAATCTCCGAACCACCATCATAAACGGGAGCATCCCAAGAAATGCTCATTCCATCAGCAGTTACATTGTATACAACAGGCTTGCCTGGGGCACCTGGTGGTTTAAACTGATGCTTTGCCACAACATCTGCTGAGACAAGAGGTGGGCTCACTCCGTATCTGTTTTCTGCACGAACTCTAAACTGATATTCAGTATCTTTAACAAGGTTTGGTACTTTGAAGGTTGTTCTTGCAGCACTTGAACACACCAGCTTCCAGTTCATTTGTGATGTTTCTCTCTTCTCAATACTGTAGCCAGTAATTTCTCCTCCCCCATCATCATCAGGAGCATCCCATGACAAAACTACACTATCTGCTTTGATTTCATCTATTCTTAAAGGTGCTTTTGGCCTAGATGGAGGACCAAGAGTGATTACAGTGATTGTGAATGACTTTCTGCAGACTACGTTATCAAGAATTAAAGTATATTTGCCACCATGCTCCTTTTTCACATTCTTGATACTTAAGCTTATCTTGTTTTCAGTTTTCTTGAAACGAAGATGTTCTGTTTCTTTAAGAGGGAGGTTGTCCTTGAGCCAGCTCATTGATGGATTAGGTTTACCTTTATAGGGCAATTCAGCATGCAGGTTATGTCCAATTCTTACTGCAATCTGACCTCCAGGAATATCAGAAAGGTCAGCCTCAGGGGTTATTATAAGTTCTTTCACTGTAATGGGTCCAACAGTAACAGAGTCACTCATGCCTTTTTCGTTTTTAGCAAAGACTCTGAATTCCATGACAGAAAGCTCTTTAAGTTTGTCAGCTACAAATTCACAGCTCTTGCTTGTGCCTGCGTATGTCCATTCTTTCTCTTCCTGAAGTTTCTTCTCAATAACATAGTCTGATATAATGCTACCACCATCATAGTCAGGTTTGCTCCACTGCAATTTAACAGAGCTCTTTGTAGAGTCTTTCATGGCTAGGTCTTTTACAGGTCCAGGTATGTCTGCAGCTTTCACTGGTTCAGATGTCTCACAAGGTTCACCTAGTCCAATTTCATTTTCAGCAAGAACACGGAAAAAGAATGCAGTCTTTTCTGACAGGTTAGTTAGTTTAAAGGTGGTATGAGAACACTTCGTTGTAACAGTTGACCAGGCCCTCTTTGTAGCATCTCTTTTTTCAACAACATAATTTGTTATTTCAGAACCACCATTGATGAGAGGTGGCTCCCATACCAGTGTAACTGTGCCACGAGAAACATGCTTAAGCTGCAGCTTCTGACATGCAGAAGGTGTGTCAAGCACTTTTACATTTACAAATGATGATTTTGCTTCTCCAACTCCATTTTCAATTGTAAGAACATATTTTCCTGTATCATTTCGTGTAACTTGAGGAATATTAAGTAGTGTAGATGATTCTGTGTTCTGGATGATATATCTTTCATCAGTCCCAAGATTCTTGTCACCCTTTCTCCATGTGACTGTTGGAGGAGGTCTTCCCTTGAATGGAATCATTATTTCCACATCTTCACCTGCTTTAGCAACAATAGATGTCCGAAGAGCAACATCCAGATCGATCTCTGGTGCCACTGTGGAAATAAATAAAAAATAATAATGCATACTTGGAATGTAAAATAAGAAATGGTTTGAAAAAAAACACACAGAAAAATGATAAATCACAAAAAAATACAGTACCAAGAATATCTTTAGCTTGAATGGGTTCCATCATTTCAATAGGCTCTCCTTGTCCAGCACAATTCATAGCAGATACACGGAAATAATAATTAACACTTGGCTGAAGGTGGGATACAACATATTCAGTTGTTCTCACTTCTCCCTTAGTACTGACTACAGTCCACTCTTGTTCTTCACCTTCCCTCTTCTCCACCACGTAGTGGGTAATTGGACTTCCTCCATCATAAGCAGGTTTAATCCAGCCAAGGGTAACAGATGTCTTGGTTGTATCCACAACTTTCAGCTTTGTTGGTGAGCCTGGCTTATCTGTAAATGATAGTTTACGGGGGAAAAAACACCAATCAGAATCCAATTAGTTGTAAAGAGGAAGAAAATCTGCCCTCAATTACACTGGTACAATCCCACCCTAACTACTCATTTTCCATTGATTTCTAACCTATTGGAAAAAATGCACATTGAATCTTACCAACAGGATCTGCAGCTTTGTAGAAGTCAGAAGCCTCAGAGAATGGACCTTGTCCAGCTGCATTGACAGCACAAACTCGGAAATGGTATTCACTGTTTTCAGTGAGACCTGTTACTTTCTGTCTGGTGTCCCGAATGGTTTCTTTAGAGACCTTGAACCAACTCAGACTCTTCTTGTCACGTTTCTCCAGAAAATATCCTGATATTTCACTACCTCCATCAACAGTGGGCCTATTCCAGACAACAGTCATAGAATTCTTGGTTATCTTCGTGACCTCTGGTGTACTAGGTGGTCCAGGTGTAACTGAGTAAAAAAATCATATGTCAGTAGATCAGTACTACTTACAAATAGTACACAAGACAATTCAGTTGCATAAGTTATTTTATAGAACTTATTTCTTACCAAATGAATTTTTGGCTATAATGGGTTCAGATTCCAGTGGATCACCAATTCCAAACTTGTTCACACCACGGACACGGAACACATACTCATTTCCTTTGATGAGTTTTGTTGTAGTTACGATACATGCCTCCAGTTTTTCAGAAATTAAAGACCATACAACCCGACTTGTTTCCCGCTTTTCAACAACATAGTGTGTTATAGGTGCACCACCATCATCTGCTGGCGGGTCCCACATTATTGTAATCTTTTCAGCAGTGACTGTCTTGAACTGTATAGGTCCACTTGGGGGTCCTGGCTTGTCTGTGGAAGGCAGAAGAAAGAAGATTCTAAGTATTCATTACTGAATTATTGTTTAATAGTAAAATACAGTTGCATCTCAAGACATACCAAGTATCTGTACTCTCACATGGGCTGATGCTGAACCCATGGCATTCTTCAATTTTAATTCATAGGTGCCACTGTCGAGTCGATTTGCATCCTTGATGAGTATAGAAGCAAATTCTGTTGTGTTTTCAAAAGACACTAGTGCGCTGGTTAGGACCTCATTGCCATTTTTGAACCATTCAATTGTGGGTATAGGCTTGCCCGAGATGCCTAGTTTTAGCTTAACTGAAGTTCCTGCTTTGTATTTCACCACTTCTGTATATTCTGGTGGCACGTCAATTTCAGGTGCACCTTAAGAAAAAATAAGTGTAAGTTAAAAGCATGTTTATTGTAGCCCTGTAGTTAATAAAATCCCCAAATAATACCACCTTATTTAATCTAATAGTTAAAGGTATTTGATAAATACAGATCAAAGTAAAGAGAGCATGTATAATGTAAATCATGAATCTAGAGTAAATTAGAACTAATCCTATGAAGAAAAGACAATTATATGTATAAATATAACCACTTGGACCACTTAGAATATGGGCTTCTGTTGCTCAGAGACTAAAGATACCAGAAGACTTTAAAAATGCAGATACAGCCAAAGATGTTCCTTACAGTCATGCCCAAATGCTCACATTCAGTCATGCTTCTTGAATCAATCACTGTAAAACTAGCCTTCCATATTTAAAAGATCATGGATCTAAAAAACAGTACAGCCTTTAATTGTCCTAGTACACCAAAATTATATTATTATATAATTGCAAAACACTTACCATATGTATCAACACATGTGATAGGACCCACAACATCTGAGGGATTACTAATAGAACCAACAGCATTCTTTGCAAAGACCCGGAATTCATACTTGGAATTCTGTGTCAGGCCAGATACTGTGAACTGAGTCTCAATAACATTGGTGAAGCTAGCTTTTGTCCATCTGCCATCTGGAAGATCACGTTTTTCTACGATGTATCCGGTGATTTTGCTACCACCATCAAATGCTGGCTTCTGCCAGGAGAGAGTGATGGAAGTCTTGGAAATATCTGAGGCACGAACATTTCTTGGTGGTTCTGCAGCAGGAAACGTAAGAATATTGCCAATAATTAACAGCTATTTTGAATATTGGCTTACTGTACAGAACAGGTTATCACAGGGGAAACAAAATGATTGGGCTTCATTATTTTTTAGGGAGTACATACCACAAGCATCAATTGCAAGGACTGGATCAGAAGGACGACTTGCTTTTCCAATGCCAGCTGCATTTTCTGCATAAACTCTAAATTCATAGATAAGGCCAGCGCTGATTGTGGTGACTTTGAAATGAGTGGTACGAATAAGGGTCTTGTTAGCCTTCTGCCATAATATGCTATTTCTGTCTTTCATTTCCAGGTGATATCCAATGATAGCATTGCCACCATTAGTGACTGGTTCATGCCATCCAACAGTAATACTCTCTTGGGTAACATTAGTGACCCATGGTGTAGAAGGAGGGCCTGGGGTAGCTGATGATATAAAAAGAAGTGATTGTCAACAAAATTATATTTTCAACATCAGAACACTAAAACATCAATGTATACCATGAGAAGCATGTTACTCACTGTAAGGAAGCTTGACAACCACACATTGCGAGTCTATGTGATCGCTGATGCCGAAGCGGTTCTCAGCTTTGATGCGGAATTGGTATTCTTCTCCTGTTGTGAGCCTCATAACTTTGATAACGGTTCTAGCAACAGTGGCAGACACTTCAGACCAAGCAGCAGTACTTGTTTCTCTTTTCAGTACAATATAGTTGGTAACCTGACTTCCACCATCATAAGCTGGTGGTTGCCATCTGAGTGTTACACTCTCTTCAGTGACATCGCTAAGGACAACAGGTCCAACAGGAGGACCGGGTCTATCAAGCACAACAATATTAACAAATGATTTTGTGGTGCCACTTGAGTTCGCAGCAGTAATGTCATATCTGCCAGCATCAGCAGCCACACTTTCTTTAAGGTTAATGATGAGACTTTCTGCAGTGGTTTCTGTGTGAAATCTCATGGTAGGTTTCAGTGCAACACCATCTCTAGACAGTGTCACCTTTGGCAATGGTTTTCCAGAAACTGGAATTTCAACTTTTAGGTTTGATCCTGCTCGAACATATACAGTGTTATGAGGGAAGCCCTTCATGTCAATCTCGGGAGATTCTGAAAAAGAAAACATTTCCAAACCATTAAAAGAATTATCCATCTTTTAAAATATGAATGCAATTTAATGTGACTTTTGCCTCATGTCAGGAAGCATACCTAATTGTTCTTTAACAGTAACAGGGAGCAGTAGTTCCTTAGGATCACTTAAACCAGCTTGGTTTTCTGCAGATACCCGGAAGAAATAGTCGACGTTTTCCTTAAGACCATGGACAACATGATGAGTTGTCTTCACAACTGCACACTTAATCCATTTTTGCTGTCCTTTCTCAAGAGCTTCAAGGAGGTAGCTAACAATTCTGCTTCCACCATCATGTTCTGGTTTTAGCCATGAAAGAGAAACACTGTCCTTTGTGACATTTGTTACTCCTAGCTTTTCTGGTGGGCTGGGTTTTTCTGAGAAAAAAAGTGCAACAAGTTAAACAATACAGAAGGTATTTACTTTTTATATTAACAATTACACAAGAACACAATCTCAATCAAGAAAATGTGTTTTTAAACCAATTTGTATATTAGAAATATTTTAAGTAAAATCCAAGCAAAACTTAAAATTCAAGCTATTACTTAGCTCTTTTTTATTTGTAAAACCACAGACATACCTACAAAAAATGACCTATTTTAATGTATGCAGATTAAAAACTTTTGACATTATTGTGAGGTAAACACCTTAAAACCTATATTACTTTAAGTATTAACAAATTTTTTTCATTGTAAAACATACCTGTTATTTTTGTTCCCTCTTTGGTCTCAGAAGGCACTCCAACACCATACTCATTTTCTCCAGAGACACGGAAGTAGTAAATGGCACCTTCTTGCAAACCAGTGACCTTGTAGGACAGGCGATGACAGTTGTTTGTCACAGTGACCCATGCTTTTTTGCTGGCTTCTCGTTTCTCAATCACATAGTTCTTTACAGGTGCTCCACCATCATTTTCAGGAACATCCCAAGATAACACAGCAGATTCTTTAGTTACATCTTTTGTTGCAATATTAGATGGTGGGCCAGGAGTATCAAGAACTTTGACAACTAAAGTCAAGGTGGTAGTGTTCAGGATGTTTTGCAACGTTAATGTGTATTTTCCGGAATCATTTCTTGTTGCTTTTTCAATAGTAAGAGATGTACAATTACTTGAAGTGTCAATGCTTGCACGTGTACGGAGGTCAGTGTCTGGTTTGTTCCATGTTACATTTGGGACTGGTTTGCCTCTGAAAGGAACAGTCATTGTGAATGACCCACCAGCCTTTACAATTAAAGTCTTCCGCATTTCACTGTCAATTTCAAAGGCAGGTTCTTCCTCTCTTTCTTTTGCCACCTGAGGTTCCGAGACGTCACTTGGTTCACTGACACCCATTTTGTTAATGGATTTCACTCTAAAAACATACTCGGAGCCTGATGTTAATCCAGTTATGGTATATTCTGTGCCTCTTAAATTCTGAATAACTGTTGTCCAGTCAGTTTCATCAGTTTTCTTGTATTCAACTGTGTATCCTGTTACTGGAGCACCTCCATCAAACAGTGGCTTTGTCCAACCAATTGTGATATTTGACCTTGTAGAATCCATAATCTTAGGTTTAGATGGGGGTGATGGCAAGAAGATTGGATCTTCTGCCTTAATCAATGGTGTGGTTTCACTTGGGAGACTGAGGCCAGCCGCATTTTCTGCATAAACCCGGAATTCATATTCACATCCTTCACGGAGACCGGATGATTTCACTCTTAAATCATAAACCGGCTTTTTGTTTACACGAATCCATCTTAGGCTGGTTTTCTCGCGCCTTTCAATTACATAGCCAGAGATCTCATTGCCTCCATCAGACTCAGGTCTTGCCCAGCACAGAGTTATTGAATCTTTGCTCACACTGGTGATCTCTAAAGATGTAGGTGGGCTTGGAACTGTAAATGGGTCTAGGGCTTTGACAGCAACACTTTCTAGAGGCTCACCAACACCGTATTTGTTAACTCCCATCACTCTGAAAATATACTCATTACCCTTCAGTAATTTTGTCACTTTACAAGATGTTGTTTTAAGCTCTCCTTCACAAATTGTCCATGCAATTCTGCTGGTCTCACGTTTTTCCACGATGTAATGATCAATATCTGCACCGCCGTTTTCTTGAGGGGGTCCCCATGATAAATGGCACTTTTCAGCAGTAAGGCCATTTATTTCTAATGGACCTGCAGGTGGGCCAGGTCTATCAAGTACTTTGCAATTAATTGCCAAAGATTTTGTTCCTGCAACATTCTGTAATGTTAGTACATACTGTCCTGAATCACCTCGGATACAGTCCTTAATAGTTATTGCAGTAGTGTAATCTGTTGAGACTATTTCAACTCTAGCTTTTCCTTCGAGCTCCTTGCCATCCTTTGTCCATGAAATCACTGGTATTGGCCGCCCCGCAACATCAGCATTGACTTTAAACACTTCTCCAGCTTTCACAACTACAACATCCCTGAATTTGGCATCCATCATAATTCTTGGAGCCTCTACATCATCTTTCACGGTCACAGGTCCAGTTGATTCAGATGGCTGACTGAAGAGTCCAGCAGCATTCTTTGCAATCACATGGAATTCATAACGCTGGTCTTCTGTAAGTCCACCTACATCAAAGTATGTTTCTTGCACATTAGTAAAATTACATTTTAGCCAACGACCATCTGGTAGTTCTCGGCGTTCAATAATATATCCTGTTACTTTAGCTCCACCATCATATTCTGGTTTAGTCCACTTCAATGAAACGGATGTTCTTGTAATATTGGTAACTTCTGGTTGACCAGGAGGATCACATGGATCTCTTGCAGCAACTGGTTCACATGCTTTGCTGCATTTGCCTATTCCAGCAATGTTTTCTGCATACACACGATATTCATACATCAGTCCTTCATCAAGACCAGTAACTTTCATTTGTGTATCAGTTATGAGGCTCTTGTTGACTTTTGTCCAAAGAATGCTGCTTCTTTCTTTATGCTCCAAGTGATATCCTAGTACTACACTACCTCCATCATTAACTGGTACCTGCCAAGTTACAATCATGAAAGATTTAGTTGCATGTGCCACACGAGGCGTTCCAGGTGGACCTGGAGGCTTAAATGGATATTCTGCCACAACAGAAGGAGAATTAGTGTAAGTGCTTTTCCCATAGCGGTTTTCTGCACAAACGCGGAACTGATATTCAGATCCAGTGACTAGTCGAGATACCTTAATTGATGTTCTTGCAACTGCTGCAGATACTACCTCCCATGTTGTTGTGGTAGTATCTCTCTTCTCCACAATGTAATTGCTAATATGACATCCACCATCATATGCCGGAGGTTTCCAAGACAGAGTTACACTATCAGCACTAACTTCATCAATTTTAACATCAGTTGGTGGTCCTGGTCTGTCAAGGACAACTACAGTTAGAGAAGCTGTTGTTGATCCGGCAGTATTTGAAAGATGTAATTCATAATGTCCCAGATCTTCATTTGTAGCTTCCTTGATGGACAATGAACTTAAAGTCTTTGATGTCTGAACATTTACCCTTGTTGTCTCTTTTAAGGGATTCCCATCCTTCTTCCAGCTAGCAGTGGGAAGAGGTCGCCCTCTGAATGGAATGTCAATCTTAAGATCATCTCCAGCTTTCACTGTGAATGTGTTAAAAAGGAGCTCAACACACGGCTGGATTTCAATATCTTTTGCAATTACCGGGACACCAAGTTCTCTTGGATCACTTTTTCCTTTTTCATTAACAGCAATCACTCTGAAACTGTACTCTTCTCCCATACTTAAGCCTGTTATTGTTGCTTCCAATGTTTTCACCTGTGTACATGCACTCCACTTTACACTTCCTTTAGTCTGCATTTCTACTATATAACCAGTAATTTTACTACCACCATCGCTCTCTGGCTTTTCCCATTTAATTGAAGCAGAATTGCGAGTCACATCAACAAGAATGACCTTTGAAGGTGGAGAAGGTGGTTCAGACACCTTAACTGGATCAGCAGTTTCTGCTGGTAAACCAGCCCCATATTCATTTACAGCTAGAACACGGAAGTAATAACTACACCCTTCTTGTAGTTGAGTAATCTTGAAGGAATTCTTAGTACAGTTGCTTGTAACTGTTGCATATGCCTTTCTTGTGGATTCTCGCTTTTCAACTATATAGTTGGTAATTTTAGCTCCGCCATCAATAAGTGGTGCTTCCCAGGCTAAAGTTACAAAATCTTTTTTCACTTCTCTGATTGTCAGGTTTAGAGGTGCACTAGGTGTATCAAGCACTCTGACATTAACAAAAGCTGATTTTTTGCCACTGTTGTTCTCTAAAGTAAGATTGTATCTACCACTATCAAATCTATTGACATTGTCAATGACCAGCATTGTGTAGGAACTGGTGACTTCAATCTGAGCTCGGTCACTAATTGTTCCTTCTGCTTTCTCCCATTTAACTTCAGGTTCTGGTCTTCCTTTGATGGTGACAAACAGGCGTAAAGTACCACTAGCACGTACAGTGACTACTTTTCTAAGATCTGCATCAAGTTCAATTTCAGGAGGTTCAATCTTGTCCTCTGCTAACACTGCACCAGGTATAGTCGCAGGTTCTCCTACTCCTTCTGAGTTGATGGCACAGATGCGGAAGTTATACTCCTGGTTCTCTTTGAGTTTTGTCACGGTGAACTGTTTTGCTTGTAGGCCTGTTGGTGGGGTGCAGGTAGTCCATTCATCAGCAGCAGCTTCTTTTACTTCTACTACATATCCTTTAACAGGAGCACCACCATCATAAATGGGCTTACTCCAGGCAAGGGAAACTGATGACCTGGAAGTATCTGTAACCTTTGGATTGCTAGGTGGACCTGGTGGATATAATACATCACAAGCACGATAGAAAATGGATGGCCCACTGGGTTCCCCTACCCCAGCAGCATTTTCAGCAGACACTCTAAATTCATAGAAATGCCCATCGGTTAGACCTGTTACTCTGAATCGCAAGTCTGTCAGCCTTTTCTTATTGCATTTGGTCCACCGGATACCATCTTTGTCTCGTTTTTCAAGTATGTAGCCTTCAATTTCGGCTCCCCCATTGTCTTCTGGGCGACTCCATGTTACCACCATAGAATCCTTTGTGATTGCTGAAACTTCAGGTGTTGATGGAGGACCAGGGGGTTTGTATGGATTACGAGCCACAACTGGTTCAGATTCCAAGGGCTCTCCAATTCCATATTTATTCACTGCCATTACACGGAAAATGTACTCATTGCCAGGAAGGAGTTTGGTTACTTTGTGGTTAAGAGCCTGCACGTCTGTTGCTACTTGTGTCCATGAAAGCCTACTTGTCTCTCTCTTCTCAATGATATAATGTGAGATACTAGAACCACCATCATGTAAAGGTGGAGACCATGACAAGTAGCATTTTTCTGCAGTGACACCTGTAACGTTCAAAGGTCCTTCTGGAGGTCCTGGTCTGTCAAGCACTTTTACAGTGATTGGTATGGATTTGGTGCCACCAACATTTTTGAGGTTAAGAGTATAGTGACCTCCATCTACTCTTATACAGTCTTTGACAGTGAGAATTGTTTTCTCAATTGTAGATTTAATTTCCATTCTTGCAGTTGTTTCTTCAAGGTCTTTACCATCTTTTGACCATGTAATGTCAGGAATAGGTTTGCCATGGATATCAGCTTCAAGAACAAAGGTTTCTCCAGCATGAACAACAATGACATCTCTGTATTTAGGATCCAATGAAGCTCCTGGTGCTTCAATTTCATCTCTAGCAGTAATAGGCCCTGTACTTTCAGATGGTTCACTTAAGCAACCTGCTGCATTTCTTGCAATTACTCTGAATTCGTATCGTTGGTTTTCAACAAGACCACTTACTGTAAATTCTGTTTCCAACACATTTGTAAAGCTGGCTTTCATCCAGCGACCATCTGGGAGTTCTTTCTTTTCTACAATATAACCAGTTATTTTGCTTCCACCATCATATTCTGGCTTTTTCCACTTCAGTGTGATATTACTTCTTGTAACAACAATGGCCTCTGGGCGGCCTGGTGGGTCACAAGGATCTCGGGCAACATACAGTTCTGATACTTTGCTGACTTTGCCAATGCCAACAATGTTTTCAGCAGAAACTCTGAACTCATATTCAAGACCTTCTTCAAGGCCGTCTGTTTTATATTTGGTGTCCACAATAAGTGACTTGTTCTGTTTTGTCCAAAGAATGCTGTTCTTATCTTTACGCTCAAGATGGTAGCCAAGAACTTTGCTTCCTCCATCATTAACTGGTTCATGCCATTGTACGATCATATGGTCCTTGGAAGCTTCTGTAACAAACGGGGTTCCAGGTGGTCCAGGCACCTTGTAGGGGTATTGCACAACAATTGATTTAGAAGCCAAAGGAGAGCTCTTTCCATATCTATTTTCAGCAGAAATCCTGAACTGGTATTCAGAACCTGTTTTAAGCTTTGTTGCTTTGATGGTTGTTCTTGCAACAGTTGCTGACACAATGTTCCATGTGGTCGTGCTTGTGTCACGTTTTTCTACTATATAGTTGCTTATCTGACAGCCACCAGTGTAATCAGGTGGATCCCATGATAAAACAACAAAGTCTGCACTAACTTCGTCAAAGCGGACAGGTCCTCGTGGTGGGCCAGGCTTTTCTAGTACAATTATGCTCAGGTGCTCTGTTGCTGTACCTGCTGCATTTGTCGCTGTTACTGTATATTTACCAAAGTCTTCCCTGTTGCTTTCTTTTATATGTAAAATAGTTGATGTTGTTGTATTCTGAATATTTAATCTGGTTGTCTGTTTCAGTGGCTGCTCATCTTTTGTCCAAGTAATAGTAGGTTTGGGTCTACCTATAAATGGTACTTCTACCTTCAGATCTTCTCCAGCTTGTACACTATATGTATTAAACATCAGTTTGAAACTTGGCTCAATAGTCAAGTCTTTAGCTATCACAGGAATTCCAAGTGCTCTGGGATCACTTTTGCCTTTTTCATTGTAGGCAATAACACGGAATTGATATTCCTGTCCTGGACTCAAACCAGATACCTCTGCATTACATGTTTTAGTCTCACTAACAACACTCCATTTTTCTGTTCCTTTAGGCAACATTTCAACAAGGTATCCTAAAATTCTGCTACCTCCATCATGTTCAGGTTTTTCCCACATAAGCGATGTACTTCTCTGAGTCACATCAGTGAGTGTTACTTTCCCAGGAGGCAGAGGTGGCTCTGAGGCTTTGACAGCATCCCTGGTTTCAACTGGAACACCAATTCCATATTCATTTTCAGCCATAACTCTGAAGTAATAAATTGCTCCTTCTGTAAGATTTTCAACTTTAAAGCTTGTCTTGCCACACTTAGAACTTACATTGGCAAATGCCTTTCTGGTTGATTCACGCTTGTCTATTACATAGTTCTTTACCTTTGCACCACCATCAATAATTGGCGGCTCCCAAGACAATACGGCAGAATCCTTCTTTATATCCTTTACCACTAAGTTTTGTGGGGGTCCTGGTGTGTCCAAGACTTTTACTGTAACAAATGCAGATTTAGAACCACTGCTGTTCTCTAGCTTGAGAATATACTTTCCAGCATCATTTCTATCACAGTTGTCAATTGAAAGCTGTGTGTAGTTTATGCCTTTATCAATTTGAACTTTTTCTGAGAATTCACCTTCTTCTCGGGACCATGTGATTTCAGGTGTTGGTCGTCCCCTGAACGGTATGTGAATCCTAGCAGACCCACCAGCTCTAACCACTATCCCTTTCCTTAGCTCTGAATCAATATCAAGTTCTGGAGCTTCAAGTTTGTCTTCTGGTTTAACAGTACCAGGAACTGATGCAGCCTCTCCCACACCAATCTTGTTGAGAGCACACACTCGTAGTTTGTATTCTTGATGTTCAGTAAGCTTTTTGATCTCAAATCGAGTGGCACGAATACCTGTCTGTGGAGTAACAAGTGACCATTCATCTTCATCTGCTTTACAGATTTCTACAAGGTATCCCTGGATTTCACAACCACCATCATAAATAGGTTTACTCCAACCAAGTGTAACTGAACTTTTGGTGGTATCCACAACATGGGCATTTGTAGGTGGGCCAGGCTTGAACATCGGGTCACAAGCTTTAAAGTAGGGAGAGACTTGGCTTGGTTCACCAACTCCAGCAGCATTTTCAGCAGAAACTCTGAATTCATATTCATGATCTTCTGTTAAACCTATAACTCTTAATCGCAAATCTGTAATGCGGCGTTTATTGCATTTTATCCATCTGATGCCTGCTCGGTCTCTCTTTTCTACAATGTAACCTATGATTTCACTACCTCCATCACTGTCTGGCCGAGTCCAGCAGACAGTCATAGAATCCTTTGTGATGTTGGTAATTTCCAAGGTCTTTGGTGGCCCAGGAACCACAAATGGATTTCTCATCATTACTGGCACAGATTCTAATGGCTCACCAACTCCATATTTGTTAACTGCCATGATACGGAAGACATATTCATTTCCTTCCAAGAGTTTTGTTACTTTCAGCATTGTAGGTAAAACCTCTGAAGCAACCACAGTCCATGCCAGGCGGCTGGTTTCTCTCTTCTCTACAATGTAATGAGAAATATCACTGCCACCATCATGAAGAGGAGGACCCCATGCCAATGCACATTTTTCAGCAGTAACGCCTGTCACTTGGACTGGGCCCTCCGGAGGTCCTGGCCTGTCCAAGACTTTTACGTTTACTGTTACTGTCTTTGTTCCTGCAACATTAGAGGCTTCTAGAATGTACTGTCCACCATCAACTCTAATAGCATCTTTTACAATTATTAATGCACTGAAATCTGTGTTCTTTATTTCATATCTAGCAGTGTCCTCAAGCTCTTTATCTCCTTTGTACCACTTAATGGTTGGTAGTGGCTTTCCATGAACATCAGCCTCCAGTCTGAATGTTTCACCAGCATTTACAACAATAGTGTCTTTGTACTTCGGATCCATTGAAATTCGTGGAAGTTCAACTTCGTCCCTTGCTGTTATTGGTCCTGTACTGTCAGAAGGTTTGCTTATTGCACCTGCAGCATTCTTTGCAATTACTCTAAATTCATATCTTTGGTCTTCAGTAAGTCCTGTTACAGTGAACTGAGTTTCAATTACGTTTGTGAAGCTCGCTTTCATCCAGCGACCATCCGGTAAGTCACGTTTCTCTACAATATAACCAGTAACCTTACTTCCACCATCGTATTCTGGTTTGGTCCACTGTAGAGTAATAGAGCTTCTTTTTATTATTATAGCTTCTGGGCGACCTGGAGGATCACATGGATCACGAGCTACGTAGCACTCAGAAACTTTACTTGTTCTGCCTACACCAACAATATTTTCTGCAGAAACTCGAAACTCATATTCGATTCCTTCTTCAAGGTTATTTGTCTTAAAACTTGTGTCCTGAATAATAGTCTTGTTTACTTTAGTCCATAGAATGCTGTTTTTCTCCTTTCTCTCAAGATGGTAGCCCAACACTCTACTGCCACCATCATTTATTGGTTCATGCCATTGTACAACCATGGAGTCCTTTGTAACTGTTGTCACAAATGGTGTGCCAGGAGGTCCTGGTTCCTTGTAGGGGTACTGTGCTACAACCGGTGCAGATTCCAATGCAAAACTCTGCCCATACCTGTTCTCAGCAAATATTCTGAACTGGTATTCTGAACCAGTTTTCAGTTTAGTCACCTTCAGTGTAGTTCTTGCAACAGTAGCCGAAACTGTTTCCCATACAGTGGTCGTTGTATCTCTCTTGTGAACAACATAGTTGGTGATTTGGCAGCCGCCTGTGTATACTGGGGGATTCCATGACAAGGTAATACTTTCTGCACTTATTTCATCAAACTTCACAGGTCCAACTGGAGGATCAGGTTTGTCTAGAGTAATAATTTCAACAGAGGCAGACTTTTGCCCAACAACATTAGCCACAGTGATTTCATAAGTGCCACTGTCTTCTTTGCTACTTTCCTTAAGATTCAATATAGTGAGATCAGTTGAATCGCTAACATTGACTCTTGTTGTCTGCCTTAATGGCTGGCCATCTTTAACCCAAGTAACAGTTGGTTTAGGCCGACCTGCAATTGGTATTTCTACTTTTAGGTCCTGTCCCACCTGAACACTGTAACTGTGGAAAGCAGGTCTTATATCAGGTTCAATCACCAGGTCTTTGGCAACTATTGGAACTGCAAGCGCTCTAGGATCACTCTTACCCTTTTCATTTACAGCCATTACTCTAAAAAGATATTCTTCCCCTTGAGTTAGATTGGTAACAACTGCTTCAAGTGTTTTAACATGAGCACACTCTGACCACTTTTCACTACCCTTTGCTTGCATTTCAACAATATATTGTATGATTTTGCTACCACCGTCATGTTCAGGTTTTGCCCAGCTTAGTGAGACACTGTTTCTTGTAACATCATCCACTGTTATTTTCCCAGGAGGCTGTGGAACTTCAGCAACTTTAATTGGGTCACTGGTTTCTGCAGGGAGGCCAATTCCATATTCATTCTCAGCAGAGATTCTGAAGTAGTAATAGCAGCCCTCCTGAAGTTGATCTACTTTCCATGAAGTCTTGTGGCAGTTTGTTACAACAGCTGCATATGCCTTTCTTGTTGCTTCACGCTTTTCAATAATGAAATTCTTTATTTTTGCTCCACCGTCCAAGAGAGGAGGCTCCCATGAAAGTGAGACAGAGTCTTTAGTGATCTCTCTGATTTTCAAATTAACAGGTGCACTTGGGGTATCCAGTACTCTTACACTGACAAAGGCAGACTTTGTTCCACTGCTGTTTTCCAAGGTCAGAGTATACTTTCCACTATCAAATCTGTTAACATTATCTAGAACAAGGGAAGTAAAGCTACTAGTGGTATCAATAATAGCTGCTTCTCTGATGTCACCGTCCACTTTACCCCATTTTACTTCAGGTGTTGGACGACCTCTGATGGGAACAAACAGTCTTAAGGAACCTCCTGCCCTCACATTTACAATCTTCCTTAATTCCATGTCAAGGTCAAGGTCTGGTGCCTCCATCTTCTCTTCTACAATAACAGAACCAGGAACATCTGCATGCTCTCCAACTCCTGCTTTATTAACTGCACATATGCGGAATTTGTATTCATGTTTTTCCACTAATTTTTCTACTTCCATGTGAGTATTCTTAATTCCAGTTGGAGGGGTACAAATTGCCCATTCACCATCACTTACATCACATTTTTCCACAATGTATCCCTGAATTTCAGAGCCACCATCATAGATAGGTTTACCCCATGAAAGAAAAACTGAAGATCTTGTAACATCCGTAACTTTAGGATTATTGGGTGGACCTGGCTTGTAAATAGGATCACATGCTTTGTAGTAAGTAGAAGGTGGACTTGGTTCGCTAAGACCAGCAGCATTTTCAGCTGAAACTCTGTACTCATAATCATGATTTTCTATAAGACCAGTCACTCTGTATCGCAGTTCGCTTATCAGGCGTTTGTTACATCTTGTCCAGCGAATACCTTCCTTATCTCGTTTTTCAAGGACATAGCCTAGGATTTCACTACCGCCATCTGAGGCTGGCCTATCCCATACAACTATCATAGAATCCTTGGTAACTGCTGTGACTTCTGGAGCCTTTGGAGGAAGTGGCACTACAAAAGGGTTCTTTGCAACTACTGGGTCAGATTCAAGAGGTTCACCAACACCATATTTATTTACTGCCATGATGCGGAAAACATACTCATTTCCTTCTAAAAGTTTTGTAACCTTGCAATTCAGGGTTTGCACATTTGAGTCAACGACAGTCCACACCAAGCGACTAGTTTCCCTTTTTTCTACAACATAGTGCGAAATATCGCTACCACCATCTTGTAGTGGAGGTTTCCATGACAGTGTGCATTTTTCAGCTGTAACACCTGTAATCTCAACAGGTCCTTCTGGTGGACCAGGTCTATCAAGAACTTTGACGTTAACAGGAGCCTTCTTTTCACCTGCAACATTCTTTGCCAGTAGCACATACTGCCCACTGTCAACTCTTGTGGCTTCCTTCACACTAAGGCTTGTTGCAAAATCAGTAGTTTTTATTTCCATATGAGCGGTGCTTGTCAGCTCACGATCACCTTTTAACCACTGAATGGAAGGTAGTGGTTTTCCATGAACATCAGCATCAAGCTTGAATGATTCACCAGCATGCACTACAATAGTGTCTTTGTATTTAGGATCCATACTTATTTGAGGTGGTTCTACTTCATCTCTTGCTGTAATTGCCCCTGAGCTCTCAGATGGTTCACTAAAAATGCCTGCAGCATTTCGTGCTATAACACGAAACTCATATCTCTGGTTTTCAACTAGACCGGTTACTTCAAATTGAGTATCAATGACATTTGTAAAGCTTGCTTTCATCCAACGGCCATCAGGTAATTCCTTCTTTTCAACAACATAGCCTGTGATCTTACTTCCACCATCATATATAGGTTTCTTCCACTGGAGTGTTACTGAGCTTCTTGTGACAATTACAGGTTCTGGACGACCTGGAGGGTCACATGGGTCACGTGCAGTATAGCATTCAGATGCTCTACTTGCCTTTCCTATTCCCACTATGTTTTCTGCATAGACTCTGAATTCATACTCAAGACCTTCCTCAAGGCCAGTAGTCTTAAATTTGGTATCTGGAATAGGTGTTTTATTCAGTTTAGCCCACAGAATGCTGTTTCTTTCTTTGCGCTCCAAGTGATAACCGATGATCCTGCTACCGCCATCATTGACTGGCTCATGCCATTGTACCACCATGCTGTCTTTTGAGACATTTGTTACAAAAGGAGTTCCAGGTGGACCAGGAACTTTAAATGGATATTGGGCTATTATTGACTCTGAGGTGAGATACGTACTCTTCCCGTATCTGTTCTCAGCTGCGATTCTGAACTGATATTCACAGCCAGTCTTTAAACGACATGCTTTTATAGTTGTTCTTGCAACAGTAGCTGACACAATGTGCCAAGTTGTGGTGGAAGTGTCTCTTCTTTCGACAATGTAATTATTGATAGAGCTACCACCATCATACTTGGGTGGTTCCCAGGAAATGGTAATACTATCTGCTGTTACTTCATCTACTTTTACTGGTCCAGTCGGAGGTCCTGGTTTGTCAAGGACAACAATATTTAGGGTCTCAGTTGCTTCACCAGCAGAGTTTGTAAGTTTAACTAAATATGTTCCCACATCTTCTCTGCATGCTTCTTTTATTGTTAACACTGTGTTGTTTTCCGAGCTTTCTGCATTTACTCTTGTAGTCTGCTTCAATGCCACATTATCTTTATGCCAAGACACTGCTGGTTTGGGTCGACCAACAAAAGGAACATCAACCTTTAGGTCCTCTCCTGCTAGAACACTGAAAGTGGTAAATAGTAGTTTGAAAGCTGGTGGGATCACAAGATCTTTTGCAACAACAGGTATACCCAGCTGGCGAGGATCACTGATACCTTTCTCATTCTGAGCTGAAACACGGAAGGTGTATTCTTCGCCTTGGATCAATCCTGTGATAGTGGCTTCAGTAACTTTCACTGTAGCACAGGTTGACCACTTTTCACTACCTTTGCTTTGCATTTCTACAATATAGCCCAGAATTCTGCTACCACCATCATGTTCAGGTTTTTCCCAGGATAAGGATACACTATTTCTTGTCACATCCAACAAAGTTATTTTCCCTGGTGGAAGTGGTCTTTCTGATACTTTTATGGATTCTGAAGTTTCAACTGGAAGGCCTATTCCATACTCATTTTCAGCTAGGACTCTGAAGTAGTAGTTGCAGCCTTCTTGCAGTGAATCAACTTTCCAGCTGGTCTTGTGGCAATTTGCATTAACAGTTGAATAAGCTTTTCTTGTTGATTCACGCTTTTCAACAATGTAATTTTTTATTTTAGAGCCACCATCTATGAGAGGAGGCTCCCATGTGAGTGTAACAGAAGATTTCGTAACTTCCTTTATTTTCAAATCTTGAGGTGCCCCTGGAGTATCAAGAACTCTGACATTCACAAATGCTGACTTACTACCTGAGCTGTTTTCAATTGTCAGTATGTATTTGCCACTATCAAACCTATTTACATTTTCAACAATAAGTAAAGTATAAGAGCTTGTTGATTCAATGCTTGCTCTATCCAAAGATTCCCCGTGTTCTCTTGTCCATTTCACTTCAGGTGCTGGTCTTCCTTTAATTGGGACAAAGAGTCTTAGAGTACAGCAAGCTCTAATAGTTACAACTTTACGTAGTTCTGCATCGAGTTCAATCTCCGGAGGTAGCATTCTTTCTTCAGCTTTTGGAGTGCCAGGAACAAGCGCAGGTTCCCCAAGACCTTCAGAGTTCATAGCATATATCCGTATTTTATACTCTTGATTTTCTTTCAAGTCAGTGATGGTAAAAGAAGTGGCCTTTAAACCCATTGGTGGAGTTACAATCTTCCATTCATCTTCTTCAGGTAGTGCAATCTCAACCATGTAACCTGTGATCTCTGAACCACCATCATATATTGGTTTGTTCCATGCTATTGTAATAGAGGACTTGCTGCTATCCAGAACACGAGGATTGCCTGGGGGACCAGGCTTAAATACAGTATCACAGGCTTTATAGAATGGACTGGTTGGGCTTGGCTCACTGACACCAGCAGCATTTTCTGCCATGACTCTATACTCATATTCATGGCCTTCTGTCAGTCCAGACACTTTATAACGTAAGTCAGTAACAACCCTTTTGTTACATTTCACCCACCGTAGACCAGTCCTGTCTCGACGTTCCACAATATAGTTAGTTATTGGGCTCCCACCATCAGAATCAGGATGGCCCCAACAGACAACCATAGAATCCTTTGTAATTGCCGTAACTTCAGGTGTTTTAGGTGGATCAGGTGGAACATATGGATTTACTGCAAGAATGGGCTCTGATTCCAGAGGCTCACCAACTCCATATTTGTTAACAGCCATAACTCGGAACACGTACTCATTGCCCTTCAACAGTTTTGTAACCTTCAGTTTAGTCACTGGAACTTCTGTGCCTACAGATGTCCATGCCAATCTACTTGTTTCACGTTTTTCAACCACATAATGGTCAATCTTTGCTCCTCCATCATCCAGTGGGGGTAGCCATGACAGCACACATTTTTCTGCAGTGACTTCAGACACAGCCAAAGGCCCCTCTGGGGGACCAGGTCTATCAAGAACTTTAACATTGAAGATATGCTTGGCAAAGCCACCAGGGTTTGTTGCAGTAAGTGTATAAGCACCACCATCTCTTCTTGAGGAATCTTTATTAACGAGAATGGTAGAGAAATCTGCTATTTTTATTTCTAATTTTGCTGTGTCTTCAAGTTCTTTTTCTCCTTTTGTCCATGTCATAGTTGGTGGAGGGCGACCTGAAACATCGGCCTCAAGTCTGAAAACTTCACCTGCTTTCAGCACTATGGTGTCCTTGTATTTAGCATCCACCTTTATCCTTGGTGCTTCAATGTCATCTCTACAAGTGATTGCATCTGATGGCTCTGAGGGCTGACTAACAGCTCCACCAGCATTCCTAGCAATGACACGGAATTCATAGGCAGCATCTTCTGTCAAACCACTTACAGTGAATTCAGTCTCTAGTATATTGCTGAAATTAGCCTTCAGCCAACGGCCATTAGGAAGGTCTCTTTTTTCAACAGTGTAGCCAGTTATCTTAAAACCTCCATTATATTCTGGTTTAGTCCACTTCAGTGTAACTGCATGTCTCGTAATGTTCAGTGGTATCGGCTTACCAGGTGGATCTATTGGGTCCAGGGCAAACACAGGCTCAGATGGCTTGCTTGGCTTACTCTTCCCAGCCAGATTTTCTGCTATAACACGGAATTCATATGCAATGCCATCAGTAAGTCCAGATGATTTAAAGATATTGCCTGACACCAACATTTTACTTACAGTCTGCCAAACAATGCTGTTTCGCTCTTTTCTTTCAATGTGATATCCCAGTATTGGGCTTCCACCATCAGTAACTGGCTCATTCCAGCTAATGGTCATGGTTTCTTTGGTGACTGCAATCACCTGAGGAGTGCCAGGAGGCCCAGGTACCTTAAATGGGTAGTTGGCAACTATAGACTCTGAAGTAATGGCTGGACCAATTCCATATCTGTTTTGAGCTTTAACGCGGAATTGATACTCAACTCCAGTAGTAAGACGAGTGGCTTTAAACGTAGTACGTATCACTGTAGTTGCCAATTCAGTCCATGTGGTACTGTCAGTCTGACGCATTTCTACAACGTAGTTACTTATTGGTACACCACCATCATTCAAAGGAGGCTCCCACGAGAATGTTAGGAAATCACATGATATTTCTTCAAATTTGATTGGTCCAGTAGGCGGTCCAGGTATGTCATGAACCTGAACTGTGATTACTTCACTAACTTCTCCAACAATATTTTTAGCTGACACTGGGTATTGACCACTATCACTTCGAATACATTCATTGATGGTCAGTATGGTTGCAGTTGCTGTATTTTCATAATTTACCCTTTGTGTTTGCTTAAGTGTCTGGTCTTCTTTCTTCCAAGTCACAGTAGGCCTTGGACGACCAAGTACAGGAATTTCAATCTTGATATTGTCACCAGCTTTGGCAATGACTGTTTTCTGGTAAATAGCACGGAGGTCAAACTCTGGTAGCATTGTTTGCTCCTTGATAATAACTGGTCTGCTTTCTCTTGGGGCACTTCTCCCAGCACTGTTAACTGCCATAACCTGGAAAGTATACTCTTCGTTTTCAGTTAGATTCTTTACTACACAGTCCAGTGTTTTTACAGTGGTGATGTGTGCCCACTGGTTGGTTCCTTTTCTCTGTGCTTCAATTACATACCCAGTGATCTTGCTGCCACCATCATGTTCTGGTTTTGGCCAAGCTAGACTAACTGAGTTCCGTGTTACATCCATAATATTAAGGCTCTCAGGTGGGGATGGGGCCTCAGAAGCTTTTACTGGTTCTGCAGTTTCAGCTGGTTCACCAATACCGTACTCATTTTCAGCCAGTACTCTGAAATAGTATTCACATCCCTCAGACAAATTAGAAACTCTGAAGGAACATTTCTGGCAGTTGGTTGTGACTGTTGAATATGCCTTCCGAGTTGATTCACGTTTCTCTACGATATAGTTTGTTATACGTGAACCTCCATCTACCAGAGGCATATCCCATTGGAGGGTGATGCTGTCTTTGGTTATTTCTCTAGGCTTAAGGTTTATTGGTGGACCTGGTGTATCCAACACTTTTACATTTACAAAGCCAGTCTTCTTACCAGCAGCATTTTCAAGAGTCATTACATATTTTCCTGCATCATATCTGGTGCACTCTGTGACAATCAAGAGTGTAAAAGAGTCGGTATTTTCAATACTGGCACGTCCCTTGAGTGAAATATCATCTTTTGTCCATGTAACTTCTGGAGTTGGACGTCCTTTAATTGGTACAAAAATCCGAATAGTTAATCCAGCTCTAACAACAAGCGTTCTTCGTAGCTCAGCATCCAGTTCAAAGTCAGGAATCTCTTCTCTGTCTGTGATTTCCACACTTGGAATTATTGCTGGTTCACCGACACCTGCAGCATTCATGGCAGAGATTCTGAAATTATACTTGGCCCCTGTCTGCAGATGCGCTACAACAAACTGAGTGATTCTTAAAGCAGTCCCTATTGTGTCTTTCACCCATTCATCTTCTCCTTCTTTTTGATGCTCTACTATATAGCCAGTGATTTCAAGACCACCATCATAGTGAGGCTTGCCCCACGCTAAAGATGCACTTGTCTTTGTGGTATCAGTCACTCTTGGATTTGCAGGTGGACCTGGTGGGTCTGAAAAGCAAATATATAAAAGATAAAACATTACATTGCAGCAGAAGTCATCCTTATGCTCTCTGAATGTGCTCCCTGCCCATCTCACCCACCCCAAAAACAAAAAGCATGATACTAACATGCAACATCTTTGCAAAGGACTGAGTTTGAAGTATCGCTTGGTGGTCCAACTCCAGCTCTATTTTCCGCACTGACACGGAATTCATATTCATTTCCTTCCAGAAGACCAGTTACTTTGCACCTAAGATCTGAAACTGGTTTCTTTGTTGCTCTAACCCATCTTAAACCTTTCTTTTCTCTTCGTTCCACATAGTAACCTGTGATTTCACTTCCACCATCATCGACTGGCCTTTTCCAGGTAACTGTGACGGTATTTTTAGTCACATTTGTTACTTCTGGTTTTCCAGGAGGCCCTGGAGGACCTGTTCAGGAAGATAAAAGTGTAGTTAAGCCAAAAATCAAGTCTTTAAAAATTAATAAAACCACACCAGGATCTCTTAGCTTGTTCTACTTACCAAATCTATCCACCATTTTAACTGGTTCTGATTGTACTGGTTCACCCTTGCCATACTGATTTACTGCTGAGACCCGGAAAACATATTCATTTCCTTGAATGAGCTTACTAACAACATGCCTACAGCTCTCAATGTTTTCAGCAACCAATGTCCAGAGCAGTCGACTAGTTTCTCTCTTTTCAAGAACATATGATTTTACTGGTGATCCACCATCTTCTGCAGGAGGTGTCCATGTAAGAGTCGCTTTTTCTGCTGAAACATTGCTGATTTCAATAGGCCCTGGAGGTCCTGGAATATCTAAAACTTTCACATGTACACTCTCCTGCTTAGTGCCAAAAGGATTGGTTGCAGTGATTGTGTATTCTCCAGAATCTTTTCTGGCTGCATATTTGATACTCAGAGTAGAAGAAGTTGGTTTGGTTTCAATGTGCACAAGCTCTGAGGGTCTAAAATCTTTTCCAGCTTTTGACCATGCTGAAGTTGGAGGTGGTTTCCCACGGATACTAATAGCAGACAGTGTGAAGGTTTCCCCTGCTTTTACTGTTAAACCTTCCTTCAAAGTAGGATCCAGAACAATGCTTGGTGCCTCTGTCAAAACAAAGACAAAAAATACTGATTGTACAACAAGAACACAGGGATAAGAAACAAAAGAGATTTGATATTAATTATTCAAGTAAAATTCTACCTTTTCAATGCCATCTACATACCATACTCATCCTTGCATATTATGGTTCCTGTGGGCTCAGATGGAGGACTGATAGCTCCAGCGGTGTTCTTTGCTCTAATTCTGAACTCATATTTGCAGCCTTCAGTAAGGTCAGTTACAGTAAATGCACAGTCTGGAACATTCACGTGATTAGCTTTCATCCAAGTCTTTTTGGGTAAATCACGCTTTTCAACAATATAGCCAGTTAATTTATGTCCGCCATCATATTTTGGTTCTGTCCAAATGAGTGTTACTGAGTTCCTGGTTACATTGATAACTTCAGGTTTCCCAGGAGGATCTAGAGGAAAAAATAGTAAATAGCAGTCAAACAAAAGCTATTTCAAATTTCAGAATTTTCCTTTTTAGTCTCCTGATGACTTACCGATAGGATCAAGTGCCACAACTGGTTCAGATGGAAGACTTGGTTTACCTACTCCAGCCATATTGATTGCCATTACTCTGAATTCATATTCCAGACCTTCAGTCAACCCTGTCACTCTGAAATCTTTCATTCTTATTGGTGTTTTATTTGCTCTCTTCCACAGAAGACTATTTCTTTCTTTAACTTCAATGTGATAACCTAGAAGATAAATGATGAGATGAAAATATAGAGGAGTTTCTAGAAATCCTCATTTCTCACAGCACTGTGAAACATCATACTGCCGGTATTGCACGTTGCATATGCATTGTGCAAAAGGAGCACTGAAAACCAGGTTAAGAAATGGATGTGGGCATACATGACAGATGTATGTAATTGCAATGAGGAGATGTTTGTAAATGCAAATCGCTAATTTTATAGACCCAAGTATTGTCACATACAGGTGAGTCTGGGTTTATTTCTTTACATATTTTGGCTCTGAGCAAAGATATTGTTTCTCAGTTAGTATTTCCCCAACATTTATTTCTTTTTTTAAATAGGAAGCAAACCAGTGAAATCAGTCAATTGATCAGTCAATCAACCAATCAATCAATCACTCAATTTAGTGCATAAACACCTGTTACTTTTATTTTATCTTTTGACACAGAGAAAGAACTATTAAGAACTAAAACACTAGGGAGGTTTTGGGGGCTGTACCTGTGATTGGTGAACCTCCAGTTCTTTTGGGATCAGTCCAAGTTAAAGCTACAGAATCATGCCGAACAGCAACAATATTGGGAGGTGGTGGAGCATCTGGGACATCTAAACAATATTGAAAAAATGCAGTAATGTTAAAAATTATTATCACCTCTAAAATAAATTTTTTAGATTTCAAAAATTATAATGGATACTTACCAAATGGATGTTTTGCAATGACAGGCTCTGATTTAAGACCTTCCCCTACTCCATATTTATTTTCAGCCCTGATCCTGAATGTATATTCATTTCCTTCATGAAGTCTCGTAACTCTAAATGAGGTTTTCTGGACTGCAGAGGCACAAGTCACCCACTTATTGTTTACATTATCTCTCTTCTCTAGAACATAGTTAGTGATTTCTGAACCACCATCGTCCTTTGGAGGGCCCCACTTTAAGGTTATGGCATCAGCTGTGACTTCTTCAAATTTCACTGGACCTGTTGGTATGCCAGGTTTGCCAACAACTTTCACAAAAATAGTGCCTTCCTTGCTGCCAGCAACATTCCTCAGAGTTATTGTGTATTTTCCAGCATCAGCTTTCTGGCAGTCATGTACTACAAGAGTGGTGTTAACTGCTGTAGATTCAAATGCAACTCTTCCACTCTCAGTAATTGCCTGGTCTTCATCCTTCTTCCAAGTTACGGTTGGGACAGGCTTGCCTTTTATTGGGATTTTAAGACGGAAATTGCTACCCTCTTTCGCTGTATAGCACAAATCAGGTAGATCTCTTAAGTCAAGTTCAGGTGCCGCTGTAAAAAAATGAAGGAAGCCAGTTATTCCACTATGCAAGACTCTGTGGTAAAATAAAAATGCTGTTTTAAAGGTGTCTTATTTCTATGTATACATAGTAATGGCAGTATGCATAAAATATAATTTAGGTAAGTAAAGTATTGAATTAATTATCTAGCTTCTCACCAACATCATCTCTTGCTACAATTGTGATCTCTGATGGAGTTCCATATCCAGCATCATTTTGGGCCCTCACTCTAAAAGTGTATTCTTGTCCTTCTTTTAAGTCTCTCATTGAAAAATGGAGGTTCTTTCCCCGCATGACTTCTTGCCATTTATCTTCACCAATCAGGACCTCAACAACATAAGCAGAAATACGGCTTCCACCATCACTGATAGGTTTCTTCCATACCAAATTGCACGAGGATTTTGTTACAGCTGAAGCTTTTAGATCCACAACTGGCCCAGGTGTTTCTAGAAGGAAGAAAAGCATAGTGAGTGTCCATTCAAGCTAAAAATAAAAATTATTTGAATTAAAAAAATAGGTGAAAAGAATTCATTTGTCCTACCAGAAGCTTTGACAGCATCACGAGTTTCACAAGGATCACCAATACCATATTCATTTTCAGCAAAAACTCTGAAGAAGTAAGATTTGCCTTCTTCTAAGTTAGTTATCCTGTAGCTTGTCTTTGGACATTCTGTTGTTACTGTGGACCATGATTTTCTTTCCGCATCACGTTTTTCAACAACGTAATTTGTGATTGGACTGCCCCCATCTACTAGAGGAGGTTCCCATGTAATGAAGGCAGAATCTTTAGATGCTTCCTTTACAATCAGGTTAATGGGCGGGCCTGGAGTATCTGGATAAATGCAACACCACATTTGATTTAGTAACAAAATTTTAAAAACCAGTTAAAAAGTTAACAAATATATTATAATGGGGAAAACCCTGAGACTTACCAAGTACTTTTACAACAATGGTGTATGCCTTTTTGCCACAGCTGTTCTCCAGACTGAGGACGTATTTTCCAGCATCATATTTATTTACATTTTCACAACGCAGGAAGGTATCAAAATCAGTTGACTTGATGTCTAATCCTTGTCTGTCTCTTAGGTTGGCACCCACTTTAGACCATGAAATCTTAGGAGGTGGACGTCCTCTTACTGGCACGTAAAGTCTCATTGTGACTCCAGCACGCAACACAAGGACTTTCCTTAGTTCTGCATCAAGTTCTCCTTCAGGTGGAACTGTGTGTTTAACAAAAAACCTCATGTAATTAAAGCATCATCTTTAAGACTATCACAAAAGTTACTGTGACCAAAAACTCCCTTTTTACTGGCATTTCACTAGACTAACCAACTTCTCATGCTTGTGATGGTGTAAGTGTCCTGACTCCTGTTTGAAGGTAATGTGCAAATATGCCACTTTTTTGCACTGTTTTTGCTTCTTTTCTTCTGCCTTTACACCACTTATGTTAGAAAGGCTCTTAGCTTCTCTAGAATTCAAAGGAGTTTCAGAGCCTTCTGGACTCTACTGCTTTTCTTGAACTAAGAGAGTTTTGTGAAGCAATGCTTTTGTACATACAGCAAAATCCATACAAAAGCCAGCATGTCTCTTAAGGGGGAAGCGTCATACAACCAAAGAGTATCCCACAGCTGCTTAGAATAGTAACCTTGGTTTCAAATTATTTAGAAGATATGAAGATGACTGAAAGTTTTAAGAAAGATGAGCAATCTGAAAATTCTAATTTTAGGATTAGAAAAAGAAAAAAATCTTGAAGATCCAGTAGGATACAAGCAAAAAAAGCAGACACCCCCTAACTGCCCTGTTTTGTTCCAAATTAGCTATTGCTAGCCCACATTTTTTGAGTAAAAACATGTTCCAAATTAATCTGTGCCTCTGACCTGTGACAAAGTGTGTCTTTGAAAGTCATACTATAAATTAGCAAGCAAAAGTCAACAAGGCAATTTGTTTTCAGTGGACATACTTAAAATGTCTTTGGCAGTGTGTTTATCTGGAACATCACTTGGATCGCTGTATCCAATCTTATTGACAGCATAAACACGGAACTGGTACTCTGTATCTTCCATCAGCCCTGTTACCACAAATTTTGTAGCCTGTAAATTCTTGGGTAGATTGCATCTGACCCAATTGTCTGTGTCAGCTCTTTTTGATTCCACTAGATAACCAATAATAGGGCTTCCTCCATCATATGCTGGTTTGCTCCATGACAGGCTTATCGAATTACGAGTAGTATCAACCACTTTCGGGAAAGCAGGTGGGCCAGGAGGATCTGGGAATTAAAATGACATAAAGTTAGCATACCAAAAGCTGCATGATAGTATTTGGAAATAATAATGGAAAATATCTGAGACTTTTAACTTACATTGAGGATCACGAGCATACACTGCTTTAGATGGTGCACTAGGCTTGCCAGGTCCAGCCTTATTCAACGCTATCACACGGAACTCATATTCTGTTCCTTCTTGGAGTCCAGTAGCTTTAACAGTTCTTTCAATGACAGGCTTTCTGTTAACTTTTGTCCAGTTAAGAGCCTTCGTTTCACGCTTCTCAAGTATGTAACCAGTTATTGGGGATCCACCATCACTAGCTGGTGGCTTCCAGCTAACAGTCATAAAGTCTTTTGTTACATTGCTAATTACTGGTGGATCACAAGGTCCAGGTACATCTGTGGAGATTTATTTGAAAATTATGTTCACATTCCTAAGTGTAAGTGTAGACAAAAAACCAGTGACTAATGAAACTATTCCACAAAGCACTTACCATATGGATTCTTAGCAACTGCTGGTTCTGTTAAGATGGGGTCTCCAACACCATATTTGTTTTCAGCACAAATGCGGAACTGATACTCATGTCCTTCTATTAGCTTCTCCACTGTGCAGCTTGTAATGGGTACATTGGCACTGACTTGGGCCCAGTTAGGTCTGCTTGTTTCACGCTTGTCTACAATGTAGTTAGTAATTTCCGAACCTCCATCTTCCAGAGGAGGCTCCCAAGAAAGCATTGCACGATCTGCATACATATGTTTGATTTTGACAGAGGCTGGTGGGCCGGGCTTATCTAGAACAATTAACATCACATTAGTATAGTTCTATCTCTTGCTATATCACTTAATTATAAATGTATTTACTAATAGACAGTCTTTAGCTTACCAAGTACTTTAAGCCTAATGGTTGCTGACTTTGATCCACTTGCATTTTCAGCAGTAATAGTGTAGTCTCCTGTTTGCTTCCTGTTAACACTGAACAACTCAACTGTAGCAAGATTTCTCTTTGTGGTGATCTTAACACCTTCAGATGGCTTTAAAACTTCTCCTTCTTTCTTCCAGGTGATTGCTGGCATTGGCTTGCCATACACATTTGCCTCCAGACGCACATTAGTTCCAGCTTTTACTGTAAGCTGTGATTGCATAGACAGATCCAACTCTATTCTGGGAGGAACTGAAAGGAGAGTCCAAGAGTTAATCAATCTAGTAAGAGATAAATGTCTCATTCTTCATATGAGTGTTCCCAACATGCACAGACTCTTACCAGAGTTATCAAATGCTTTTACATTGCTTACCATTTTCTGGATGAATGGTCACTGGATCAGAAGGTTCTGAAGGTCGGCTAATGTTAACTGCTGTCTTGGCAATTGCTCTGAACTGGTACTGAGCATTTTCTTCTAAACCAGTCACAGTGTACTCCTCTAGGGGTATTTGATGTGGAGTTGTGTTGCATCGGACCCACTTATCACCAGGTAATTTGCAAGCTTCAACAAAGTAGCCAATAAGTTTGCTACCACCATCATGCTTTGGTCTTGTCCATACCAGTGATGCAGTACTCTTAGTGACATCAATAACTTCAGGTTTTCCAGGGGGATCTATGGCAAATAAAAACATACTATAGCATATTTTTCCAAAAAAGAGCTAACGCATTAAAAAATGGCTTTAATATTATTGGATCTTATTTACTGCATATCTAGACAGTGCACTTCCAGTAAAGTCATAGTAAACATGAAAATATAAACAGAAGGACAAACTGAAGATCATAATGGGTTGCAAATATGTTGAAAATTATCATAAAAACAGTAGTCTGTTGCAAAATATTGGTATGGTTGGCTTACCAACTGGTGCTCTTGCTGTGACAAACTCAGTTGGTTTACTAGGTTTACTTGCTCCAGCTCTGTTCAGTGCATAAATTCTGAAAGTATACTCAAGACCTTCGATGAGGCCTACACAAGGGTATTCTGTGGAGCGCACAGCTGTGTCGTTAGCTTTCACCCACAGCAAACTGTTCCTTTCTTTGCGCTCAATGAGGTAACCAGTGATTGGACTGCCTCCATCGCTATCTGGTTTATCCCAAGCAACAAAAATGCAGTCCTTATTGACCTTGGTAATACGTGCATTCTTTGGTTCACTGGGAACATCTAGAAAGAAACACAAAGATAGATGTCAATTGAATGTTTTCTTACTAGAAAAATTAAATAGAAAAATGCTGCTATCAAAAACTGGCATACCAAATGGGAACCTTGCAATCATCTTGCCAGAGGCAAGTGGCTCAGAAATCCCAAAACGATTTTCAGCACGAACACGGAACATATACTCTTCTCCAGGAATCAGTTTTCCAATTCTGCAGCTTGTCTTTGTGACAGAAGACAAAGCTGTCACCCAATCTCCTCGGCTTACATCACATTTCTCAACTACATAGTTTGTAATGTTGCTGCCACCATCTTCAAGAGGTATGTGCCATGAAAGAGTGCAAGCATCAGCATCTATTTCAGAAATATCAAATGGAGGCTGTGGCGGACCTGGTTTATCTGCACAAAAAAAGTATATTAAGAAAAAAGGGATGAAAGAAAATGGCAACTACCGGAATATACTAAAACCAGCTTTGTATAAAGCCGGACTGAAAAACAACCAAATGGAACATACCCATGACTGTCACTCTGATTTTCTGACTATCGGTACCAGAGCTATTTTCTGCAGTAAGAGTGTAAAAATCAGTATCTTTCCTAGTCACATCCTTAATGATAAGAACAGAAGACTTTTCTGCTTTATGCACAGCAAGGCGACTGGATGTAACTACATCTTGATCTCCTTTCAGCCATTTACAGACTGGCTGAGGCTTCCCATATACATGAGCTTCAATTCTCAGTTTCTTTCCAGCTTTAATGTGAATGTGATCAGGCATCAGAATCTTAGGTGGGACTGTAAAAAAAAAAATCACACAGAGGCAAATAAATTCAACTTCTGTGACATATTAATTTATTTATTTTTTCAGGTCAAACTTCTCTGCTTCTCTCTTAAGTGGAATCACCTGTAGGAATGACTAGAAAACCTTTAATTTAGGTTCCACTTATGGACAACTTCAGTTTCTGCAGGTGGCAATATCCATTCCAGTCTTACTTTTACATTATTGTACATCTTATGAAAGAATATTTATCAATTTGGATTGCCTTCACACACATTTGTGTAGGGATTTGTGCACTATTAATGCATGAAATATAATTCTTCTTTTTATCTGAAACCTGTTGCTCACTTATTGCTGACTTTCTATAAGACAAATATGAAGGAGAAGAAAACTGAAGTTCTCACTGAGATAAACCCACTTGCACAGTCAATCTTTTTATATCCTTTAATTATTTTTCTCCTACTTCTTCTTTCACACAAAATCAATTTTTTTTTTCAAAAGAAACCTGGCCACATGTTTGGTGCACTTCCTTCCACTGGCTAGTTTTCATTCTCCTGTTCCTGTACCTCTCTATTTCTTGTCTCATGTCCCTTATTAAGAAGGTCCTACTCATCTTGCCCTTACCCTACATCTTCCTGTGCCTCAGGAACCCTGTCACCTTAAATAGGCAAACCTGTCCTCCCTGATTTTTGTTTTATATTCTCAACCAACTTTATAATATAAACCATTTATTTTCTCTTATATTAAAACAGCTCCCGGTTTCCCATTTATCTCTCGAACCACCAGTCTGACACTTTTTCTCTTTCATTTAAACTTCATTGAAGGTATTTACTATTTCTCCCTAATTCTTATCTTCTGGTTCCAACTGAAACCATACCTGAAATATTATTTAGTAATTCTGAATTAGTGGTCAACTAATTTTTTTTCTGACGTGTAAAAATATTCAGTACAGTTAACCATAATGCTCCAGATAACTCCATAAAGCAAATGTCTTTCCATGACTCAAAGAATGGTATCTCTCACTCATTTCATTATTAAAGCAGTGTATTAGGTAGTATTTAAATTGTTACTTACTGAGTTGTTCTTTAATTTCATATTCTCCTGTAGCTTCTATTGGCAAACTTACTCCTACAGCATTTCTAGCTGCCACTCTAAAGTTGTACTTCTTTCCTTCTTTCAGACCAGCTACAACAATGGAGAGATCTTTTACAACTGAATATTCTGTCCAGCGATCTGCTGGTTGATCATGTTCTTTGTAGCTAACAATGTATCCATCAATTTTAGAGCCTCCATCGCGCAGTGGTGGCAGCCAGCCTAAAGTAGCACTATTCTTTGTAATTTCAGTAACTTCAAGTTTTCTTGGTGGATCAGGTTCACCTTTCAGGGGAAAAAAGAAACACATTAAACACTGAATTTCCAAGATTTTCTTACTCTTGAATACTGGATGCCATTCATGCTAATTCAACAAGGACAATATAGAAAAAAGTGAAACTTGTAATCAGAGGTACTATATTCATTGATCATATTATTTGAAAGAAACTGACACAGAAATACTTATGCTTATCCTTGAGTAGTTAGCAGCATTGCTCAGTTTAGAAGCAGTAACTCAAAAATTGTAAAATCTTACTAAAATTAGAGAAAATAATGCCCACGGAGGTAAACATAAAATAGACAAAAAGGCATACTCACTTAGAGGATCTGTTGCTAGAACTGGTTTTGGTATGTCACTTGGAACACCTGACCCATATTCATTTACTGCTGTTACTCTGAAGTAATATTCATTTCCAGGTACGAGGTTTGCTATTTGGAAACTAGTTTTCTTTAGTTCTGCCGTGACTGTTGCCCAGGTCTTCCTGTCAGCCTCCCGTTTCTGCAGGATGTAATGAGTCACTGGGCTACCCCCATCATTCTCTGGAGGTGCCCATGAAAGATGGCAGGACATCTTGGTGACATCTGAAACCTTGAAGTCTGACACAGGTCCAGGAGTATCTATAAAGAATTTTCAATTTATGTTAGTATTTTCTTCCTTAGTAAGTTAAAATTAAAGGGGGCTAAAAGCTTTCTATATGGAGGGAGTTAGTATTAGGTGATAGAGTTGTGCTCAAAAACTGTTGCACCTGGAGGTCAGAAATATTCCTGCAAGGAACTTTCAAAATAGTTATAAAATTGTCTTGAGGTATTTCTCTCATTACTTACCCAGAACTCTGACGTTCACAAATACAGCCTTTTCTCCAGCCACATTAACAAGTGTCAATGAATATTTGCCTGAGTCATCACGTGTTGAATCAGGAATGACACAGAACGCCATAGTGTCAACCAGATCAACTTGTCCTTTTCTGATAACATTATCAATACCCATTCTCCTCCAGGTGACTTTCGGTGCTGGGCGACCCCTAACAATGGCAAAAAGTCTAATAGGGCATCCTGCTCTGACTGTGACTAACTTTCTCATGCTTGCATCCAACTCAATCTCAGGAGGTTCTGAAAGACAAAGAAATAGAATGCAAAGTTTTGCACATGAAATAAAATAAACCTTAAGCAAATAAAGGTTGTACGTAAAAACCCCAGCAGAGGATAGGAAAACTCACCAAGAATTTCTTTGGGAGACACAGCTTCTTTCAATTCTGCTGGTCGGCCAAGGCCAACCTGGTTTTGGGCAGAAACCCTGAACTCATATAATTGCTTCTCATCCAGGCTGGTAGCTGTGAATTCTGTATGAATAACTTGAGCAGCAACATTACATCGTTTCCATCCTGCTTCAGGATCAGCACCCTCAACTTTTGGTCTCATTTCCACAACATATCCAATAATTGGAGCACCACCATCATACACTGGTTTTCCCCAGCCAAGGGTTAAGGAAGTCTTTGTGCTATCAACCACTCTCAGGTTTGTGGGAGGACCAGGTGGTTCTGCAAGACAGCAAAAAATTACAGATTAGAACACAGCTGCACAATTTAGCAATCTGTTAACATTGAAATAATACAGAAAAATTCAATGGTATTTTACCTATTGGGTCTTTGGCTACTACAGGTCTTGATGGCAAGCTTGGTTCTCCAAGTCCAACTTCATTTTCAGCACTGACGCGGAACTGGTATTCATGACCAGGGAAGAGATTAGTAACCTTCTTGCGTCTCTCTGGGATTGGAGTTTTAGTAACAGGAACCCATCTTAGTGACCGTTTCTCTTTCTTCTCTAAAATGTATCCTGTAATTGATTTGCCACCATCATATTCTGGTGGATTCCAAACTACGGTCATCTCTTCTTTGCTAACTCTTGTGACATCTGGAGGGTCGGGGCGTCCAGGTCTATCATATTTCGTTTTTGCAATAATTGGATGTGTTTCTGTTGGTGGACCAGTGCCCATTTTATTCTCTGCACGCACTCTGAATATATATTCATTACCTTCAATGAGGCGTGTCACTTTTGCATAGTTTGTTAGGACAGAGGAAGAGTACGTAGACCAAACCATACGCTTGCTTTCACATTTTTCCAGGATGTAGTTCTGTATTTCACAACCACCATCATCTTCTGGAGGATCCCAAGTAACAGTACATCTATCACTTGAAATGTCAGTGACTTTCAAGTTTCGTACAGGACCTGGTTTATCCAAGACAATAACAGTAGCATATGCTACAAAGCTACCAGCTGCATTAGTTGCAGTAATCACATATTTCCCACCATCAGTACGCCTTGATTTTGTGAGAACAAACTTAGATGTGTCAGAAGTTGTTTCAATACTGACTCTTGGAGATCTGGTGAGATCTGTGGCATCTTTGTCTTTTGTCCATACAACTTCAGGCTGTGGTTTTCCTCTGACTCCAGCCTCAATTCTAATTGTGTCGCCTGCTTTCACAGTTAGAACCCCACTTAACTTCAAATCTAGTACTGGTTTCTGGAGATCTTCCTTCACAACAACTTCAGCTGTTTTTACCCAGTTACTTTCACCAGCCTCATTCTTGGTTTGAACTCGGAATTGGTATATTTTATTTTCCACACATTTATCTACCATGTAGTGTGTTTCCTTAATGCTGCCTTTGTGAACTCTTTCCCATTCATCTGAATCTTTCAGTTTTCTCTCAACATGATAACTTAAATTGGGACTTCCACCATCATAATCTGGCCTTCTCCATTTCAGATATACGAACGTCTTTCCTTTCTCTGCAATGTGAAGATTTTCTGGCTCTCCAGGCTTGTCAATAGGATTGATAGCCAGGATAGGAGTCTTGGTCTCAATGCAAGGACCTGGACCTATTTTGTTCTCTGCACACACTCTGAAGAAGTATTCACGGTTCTCTACAAGATTTGCTTTTACTAATCGTTTAGTAATATCAGAGGAGACAATTGACCATCCCCTCTGATTTGGTTGACGGTATTCTACTATGTAATTTGTAATTTCAGAGCCACCATTATCTACTGGACTCTCCCATGAGATCATACAAGAATCTTTTGTGACATAGCTTATTTTCAGGTTCTGACATGGTCCAGGTCTGTCAAGTACATTAACAACAGCAAAAGCTTGAGCCTGTCCACAGCTGTTCTTAGCTGCTATTATATATTTGCCATGATCAGATCTTTTGGCTTCTTTCACTTGCAGTTCAACATTAGGTAGATCATGAAGTATTTCAACGTGCTTTTCTTGGACGAGTACTTTGCCATCTTTAGACCATGTTATTTCAGGATCTGGTCTTCCTTTTACCTTACCAGTAATACGTATTGTTTGACCTACCCGGACAGTAATTAAGTCTCGACAGGTCACATCCAGGCTTATTTCTGGAGGAGAAAGAATATCCTTTGCCAGTACAGTTTCTGGTAGTTCTCTTGGTTCTCCCTCTCCCACAATGTTGGCAGCTTTTATTCGGAACTTATATTCATTTCCTTCTATTAATCCAGGTACTCTGAAAGCACATTGTCTAATGAGTTCATCCTTATTAATCCTATTCCACTGTGTAGTTCCAGCTTTCTGACATTCCACAATGTATCCCAGAATTGGGCTGCCACCATCCTTGAGAGGCTTCGTCCACACAAGATCAGCCGATTCTTTAGTTTTGTCTTTTAATTTTGGATTTATAGGTGGTCCAGGAGGAGTGATAGGACGTGATGCTTTTATTGGATCAGAGCTTGGAGATGGTTTGCTTAAGCCCACCATGTTTTCTGCAAAAACTCTGAATTCATATGTGTTGCCTTCAAAAAGACCTGTGACTCTGTATTTCATATCAAGTATAGGTGTCTTATTGACACGCACCCATTTACCAGAAGCTTCTCGACGTTCAAGTATATAACCAGTTATTGGAGTTCCACCATCAGACTTTGGTAGGGTCCACGACACTGTTGCAGCATTTTCCGTAATATCATAAACAGTTGGTTTACCAGGTGGGGATGGTGGATCAAACATATATTTAGCAACTGTTGGCTCTGAATCCAGGGGTGCACCAATGCCTATCTTATTTTCTGCACGAACGCGGAAAATATATTCACAGCCTTTCTGCAGTCGTGGAACCTTAATTTTTGTGTGACTTGTTCCAGAGCTAACCACTCCCCAAGTTTCTTTCTTTGATTGACGCTTCTCAACAATATAATTTATTACAGGACTCCCACCATCATCTTTAGGAGGGCGCCAAGAAATAACCATATATTCTGGTGTTACTTCAAGAATATTAATAGGACCAGTTGGTGGGCCTGGAACATCCAAAACTGTAAGGTGCAGAGCCACAGTTTTGCTGCCAGCTGCATTAGATACTGTGAGTAGATATTCTCCTGTATCTTTTCTTACACAGTCTTTGATTGTAAGCACAGTTGAGTAACTGTCAGTCTCAATCTTGTATTTGCCATCTGGTTTAATTTCAGTGTCATCAGTAACCCATTTTGCTGTGGGAACTGGCACGCCTCTCATAATCGCTGGAAGGCGCACTGTGGTGCCAGCTTTAACAACAAGACCTTCAATTAACTTCACATCTAGATCCACAGATGGAGGTACTGAAATTAGAGAAAAATGGAAATTATATTTTCAGGGCAAATGCTTGTAGAAAAAGAGAAAGAATCAGTGAAACAACACGAAAAACCAAAAATTACCTAATTTTTCTTGACACTCTATTGGTATAGTTGTATCTGGAAGGCTAAGACCAACAATGTTTTGAGCTTTCACCCGGAATTTGTATATTTTTCCTTTCTGTAGGCCTGTAACAACACAGTCTAGCATAGGGACTGTCTGGAACTTTGTCCATTCATCTGCACCATCTTCTTGATACTCCACCAAATACCCAGTTATCTCAGCACCACCATCACGATCTGGTCGATTCCAAACAAGGGAAACTTCAGTCTTGTCAACATCTACATGATGCAGATTCTTTGGTGGCCCTGGAGGATCTTTTAAAATACAAAACAAAAATGGTTACTAGGATGAAAAACCTATGGTACCAGTGTATCATGTTCATACCAACAGGACAACCTCAAAATTACATATCCCATATGAACAAATCATATAAATGAAAAACACTTACGCAGTGGATCTATAGCTTTGATAGGCTTAAGTGTTTCCACATATGGACCTCTACCATACTGATTCTCAGCTGCAACTCGGAAGAGATACTGAGTGCCTTCCATCAGATATTTAGCCATATGACTGCGTTTCTTGGAGGATGATGAGATGGCGACCCACTGTGCAGAAGCTACATCTTTCCTCTCCACCACATAGTTGGTAATGACAGAGCCGCCATCATCTTCTGGTTCCATCCAAGTGAGATAGCACGAGTCGCTTCTAACATCACTGATTTTCAGATTTCTGGGTGGACCAGGCTTATCTAACATTGATAAAAATGGATTCAGTTATTTATTTGGCAACCAAAGCATTTCTTATAAAACCGTAAATTTCAAGATAAGTTATATTATATTTTATGTAATTTTTAGTCCTTTTTCTATTTTTTATTTGTATAAAAATACAGACATAACCTGGTTTATAACTTGGTTTATAGATATTTTCCAGAAATTCCTTTATTTCTTAATCTCCAATTACAGAGTAAAAAGATGTATAGAAGGAACACAAAAAGATTACCTAAGACCACAACTTTTACTGAAACAGTCTTTGAACCAGCTGGATTTTCAACTGTCAGGGAGTACATTCCACCATCTTCATGGACAGTATTACGGATTTCAAGCTTACTGCCAACTCCTGTAACTTCAATATCAGCTTTGGGTGAGACCTCATGATCTTCTTTCTTCCAAGTGACTTTTGGGAAGGGAACACCTTTAATAACAGCACTAAGTCTCAGGGTATCTCCAGCTTTTACATGCTGTTCTCGGGCCATATTAGCATCAAGTATTAACTCAGGAGGTTCTGGAATAAAAAATACAAGTTTTTACAAAATTGGGGAAAAAAAGTCTATTCTTAGGTAAGCTTACCTGATTTTATTAAACTCACCAAGCCTGTCCTTTACTTCTACCGGGTCAGGAACATGTGCTGGATCAGATTCACCTGCTGCATTGACTGCCTTGACCCTGAATTTATAGGTTAATCCCTCAGTAAGACCAGTGACTTTGTAGTTTGTTTCAGGACAAGAATCTGCTGTAAGATTAGCTTGTTTCCATTCTTCATCTCCAACTTTCTGGTACTCTATAAGGTAGCCAATTATCTTGCCATTTCCATCATGTCGTGGTGGTTGCCAAGATAAATCAACTGAATTTTTAGTTTTATCTACTGCTTCTGGATTAACAGGTGGGCTTGGTTTTCCTGTTAAAAATGCAAAAAAAATAAAGAAATGGGAGAAAATAAAGAAACTATTAGAATAATTTTCTAACTGAAAATAAGTGAATTAAAATTTCAATGAGAAATGAAATGTGATACTCTACCGATTGGATCTCTAGCGAAAATTGGCTTTGATGGTGGACTAGGATCACCAACGCCAATTTCATTTTCTGCTGAAACACGGAATTCATATTGACAACCTTCAAGGAGATCAGGTACTTTGAACATTGTACCCGGGAAAATTGGGTCTTTGGTAACTCTGACCCATCTTGTAGCCATTGTTTCCTTCTTTTCTACAATGTAGTTTGTTATTGGCTTGCCTCCATCATACGGTTTGTTCCAAACCACTACTGCAGAGTCTTTGGTTACATCCTTAATGATTGGTTGCTCAGGTGCATCAGGAACACCTGGGGGGAGGAGAAAAAAAGAGTGCATGAGCATCACAAACAGAATAAAGATTGGAGTACCCAAACAAAATTGCAAAAGAAAAACTTACGGAACCGGTCCTTGGCTTTCATCTCATCAGAAATGAGAGGATCACTTATGCCATAAAGATTTTCAGCATAAATTCGAATTTGATATTCTCTTCCTTCAAGCAGCTTGGGAATTTTGCATGTTGTCTTCACTGTGGCAGATGTAACTGGCATCCACAAGTCTTTGTGTGTATCCTTCTTCTCAATTATGTAATTTGTAATTTCACTGCCTCCATCATCTAATGGAGGTTTCCAGGAAACTACCATATGATCTTTAAAGACTTCATCAAATATAACTGGGCCTACTGGAGGTGATGGGCGATCTGTTTAAGAAAAAATAAAGCATACCCATGCTTTTTTATGAACTTCACAAAACAACATAGATTTAAATATAGCAATTTATAAATAAATACAGCAAATATAGAATAAAATTAGAAACTTGACATCACAGTTATAATAAGGAATCAAGAATTCAGGGCTATTCTTCTTTAATACGTTTGACATATTGGAATTAATTCCTTAATGCTTATAATATATTTGGTGATCAACATTTTCTACAGTGTTGACATTCTCTAAATGCATGCAGAGCCATTAAATTATTCATGCTGAATAAAATAATTCAAATATGTGCTCAATATTATTAACTAGCTTTTTAGTATAACTGAGAAGGCAGTAAATCAAATTATTGTAATAAAGAACACATTTCAATACTTAAATTTTATAAAATTCAATGAATTTTAATGACTAATAAAAAACACAGACAATATTGTTGTTCAGTAAAACCTACCAACAACATTAACTTGACAAAATCCTTTTCTTGATCCTGTGCTGTTCTCTACAGTAACACAATATTTGCCTGTGTCTTCACGGACAGATTTTAGTATCCCCAAACAAAGAGTTGTAGGAGTTGTCTTGATCTTTGTCCTGTCATCTTCTTTCACAACAATATCATCCTTTAGCCAAGTGACCTTCGGTGCAGGCTTGCCTGAGTAACGTCCAGTCAAGCTGAAAGCTTCACCAACTCGGACAATAAGCTTGTCTCTAACGTCAAGGTCAAGTGTGGGAGGAGCTGAAACACAGTATTAAAATACACAATGCCCACAAATGTCAGCAATATTAATACGAAAAAAACGTAATGACTATTTTCAAAAGAAATATGAAAAGGAAACCTACCAATTTCATCCTTGCACGTGATTGGTTTAGTGCAAAATGATGGCTTGCCTTGCCCCACAATATTGCAAGCACTCACACGATATTCATAGGTGTCACCCTCTTTCAAGCCTTCTACAGTGAATTTCCTATCAAGCATTTTCTCCTTTGTAACTTTGTGGAATTTGTCTTTTCCAATGAGACGGCTCTCTAGAACGTACATGGTGATATCTGAGCCTCCATTATATTTTGGAGGGTTCCAAGTTAGTGTAACAGAGTTCTTGGTAACTGCTTTTACTTCCAGGTCTTCTGGACGGTCAGGAACAGCTGTGAATAAAGTAAAAACAAGGTAGATTAATTTTTCTGCATATTCAGAATCTTCCTGTATATGACAGTTATCCAAACTCAAAAATATTCTTACTTATTGGATCCCTGATGAGAATCTCTTTTGTTGTTTCTGTGAAAGGACCCATGCCAATTATATTCTCAGCTGCAATTCGGAAAAAGTAGGCTTTCCCTTGAATGAGTCCCTGAATAGTTGCATTCTGTCTTGTAACTGTGTAGCTCACTGGAGTCCAAGCTCTATGGTCAGATTCACGTTTTTCAATTATGTAGTTGGTAATAGGAGAACCACCATCATCTTCTGGAGTAAACCATGACAATTTACAAGAGTCATTGGTTAGATTCTCCGTAAGGAGTGGCATTCCAACTGGGCCTGGCACATCTGAAAGCGAAGAAAAAAACGGAGTACTGAAGCATACATGCTGAATCTTATGAAATTGTACTTGGTCACAAGCACTGAAGCTGCTATTTACCTAGCACGTCAACAATAATTGTCTTCTTCCTCTCACCACCATCATTTTTAGCAAGGAGAGTATATAAACCCTGGTGACTCCTTTTGCAATTTCTGATGACTAAAGAAGAACTAATAGCTGTTTCTTCAATTTTGGCTTCTTCTGGCAAAGCTCGCTCATCCCTACTCCAAGTCACTGTTGGAGGTGGTTTTCCTGAGACATATGCTATGATCCGAATTACTCCTCCAGCATGAACAACAATTCTGTCCCTGACACTTGCATCCAAATTAATATCAGGAGCCACTGAGGGAAGAGAACAAAAAAGTCAACAATTTTTTTTTCTTACTTTGAGTTAGAGGTACTAAAAATGTAAATCAAAATGATAAATACCAATTCTGTCCTTCATTTCAATAATGTCTGTAACTTCTCCAGGCTCTCCGATGCCAGCAGCATTTACTGCTCTAACTCTAAATTTGTAAAAACAGCCTTCTTTTAATCCTGTCACAACGAACTTGGTTCCTCTAATTTCTTTATCTTTTACCTGGTAAAAAAAAAGTAAAGTCAGCAAACATCAAGATATCATCAATTTCTTTGCAGAGTTTGAAACAAATCTTATGTTAGATATTATTTCAGATTTACAAGCACACAAAAGTATTAAGCATACATGTATCTAGCCCACAGAATTAATCAGAAACTTTTAAAGAAATATAGGACATGGACCCACAAGCTATTCTAAAGATTAATATTTTTTTCTAACATATTCTAACTTAGAAGGTTGTGACAGCAATTACAACAGTCTAGTCTCAGGAGAATTATATGTATTTTTGGACAGATAAACTCATATAAGTGAGAGCAATAAAAAAAGGGAATTCTGTTCTTTTCAAAACCCAATATAAAGTCTCTTTACCCGGAAACAGTGTAGGTAATGTAGGTCTTACTTAAAATGAACCCATATATTTATGGAGATACAAAAAACAGCCAAGGTGTACACCAGTTAAATTTTCAGTAATGCGCTATTGAAAAAAAATCAGGAAAATGTAGAGACATAGTAGTTGTAAATGCTTTGGCACTGTCTGATACCAGTGAGGATTACTTTTCTGACAGTTCTAACATGGTCTTCTGGGTTTTTTTATCACAAATTATACCTACATATTTTCCTACATCTTTAAATAGAAATTATAAAATTCTATGTCTAGCAATTGCAAAGTTAACTTGATATTGAGGAAGGGCAAGCTTGGACTTGTATTTTAAACATATGAAGATAATTATGGTGCAAACTTTTAGAAAATAACTTGCATAGTAAATATTTGTAAAGAATTTTTTTTTGCTGGAACAATGCATTATGATGGATACAGAGAGAAGAAGTGCAGATTCTGTAATGGTTTTCCACCTACCCGTTCCCATTCTTCCTTTCCTTCCTCTTTAAACTCAACAATGTAGCCAGTGACTCTAGAACCACCATCCTTTATTGGCGGAGTCCACTCCAAGTCTGCAGAAGACCTTGTCCAGTCAGTAACTTTTGGTATAGGAGGGCCAGGTGGGGCTGAAAAATATCATAATACAGCATAACAATATATTGTATGTTCTTATTTGAAGATTTTTCACATTTAGTAAAAAAAAATTCAATATTTACCAATAGGATCTCTAGCAAGTGCTGGATCAGATGGCATGCTTGGTGGGCCAACGCCAGCTGCATTGATAGCTGAAACACGGAACTGATATTCCGAGCCTTCAATAAGGCCTGTAACTTTGTACGAAACCCCCAGTGTCATAGGCTTGATAGGATCTCTGTTAACCCTGGTCCATCTCTTTCCAGTGGTCTCTTTGCGTTCCAACCAGTAACCAGTAATAGGAGAGCCACCATCATGTTCTGGTTCTTCCCAGTTTACCGTCATTGAGTCACGTGTTATACTGCTAACTGTTGGCTTGTCAGGAGGTCCAGGGACAGCTGAGTGAAAAAAATTCACACACAGCTTGTAAAAAAATATGCTAAAGATACATGGAAATAGCTAGAGTGCAAAAGAGCTATGCACTCATATGGTCACCACTGCACTAGGTAGTTACCCATCTGCACAAGATTTCTTTCCTCATTCAGTTTCTCACCCCTATTTAGGTACATATAATTCTGTGAAAAATTAAATACCTTTCCACTAAATAAAAATTGTCACAATTTTTTTTTCTAGCCTTTCTGGATCACTACCTCATTTCAGTGCCCAGCCTAACACTTGCTGTTTTAAGAAACATTTTCTCATGCCAGCCTATATTTCTTCTATGTCTGAGCTATTCTGTCTAATTTATCTTTCAAAACTGAAGGCAGGAAATTGATTCTTTCTGATCTATGAGGTTAATAATGTCTCAAATACAATAGAATAACTTGAATCTTATCAGATAAACACTTACTTGTATATTTAAGCCTTAATATTGAGATTGTATTTTAATATAACACAAGGAGGGAGAAAAATATTGTTAAGTACGACACATGCTTTTAAGAACCAGGTACTACTGCTAAAACTCTTCAAGCTATTCTAGAAAACTTTCTTAGTGAGGAGAGAAAACAGTAGTGGTATTTAACAGATGCTGTATGCATACCAGCATATGGAAACAACTGACATCACTTGAAAGCTTATTTCTACTTACTGAAAAGGTTTCGTGCTGTTTCTGGCTCACTATCCAAAGGTTCTCCAATACCATATTTGTTTTGTGCCATAATGCGGAACACATATTCATGGCCTTCCATCAGCTTGGGAACAGTGAATATGCATTCCTTAGGCTCATTAGTAACAGGTACCCATGTCTTCCTATTTGCTTCTTTTTTCTCTATAACATAGTTTGTAATCTTAGAACCACCATCATCTAATGGAGGAAGCCATGATATTGTCATTTTATCAGCCAAAATGGATTCAAATTTAATAGGTCCTACTGGAGGTCCAGGACGACCTAAAAGATACATTTTAATAAAGAAGAATTAATCAAGTATCAAATGAATGCTATCAAATAATGTAATTGTAAGAGTTCTTGATATGTACCTAGAACATTCAACCGCATCTCCTTTGAAGCAGTTCCCAGATTATTTACAGCTGTTATAGTATATAAGCCTGTATCATTTCTGCGAGACTGTTGGATCAATAAAGTGCAAGTATCTTCATCAACAATCTTGTTGACATGTTGATCATACACCACTGGTGATTTGTCATCTGGTTTCTTTGGAGAAGCTTTTAGCCATGTTAATGTGGGGAAGGGTACACCCTTTATCTTGGCCACAATTTTAACATCTGTTCCTTCTTCAACTTCCATAAATTCTTTGAGCTCAATAGATGGTGGACCTACAACAAAATGTTGAAAAAATAGCATACAAAAATACTTCATAATTTTAAAATGGAATTTGTATTTACTAGGATCAGTACTTACATGTCTGGTCTTTGACAACAAGTGGGCCAACAGTGGCGGAAGGTCTGCTAGGACCTGCTATATTTACAGCTTTGACTCTGAATTCATATTCTCCACCTTCTACAAGATCCTCAACAGTAAACTTTGTTTCTTCCACATCACGTCTGTTGCATTGCTTCCAAGACTCTTTCACTTCTCCAGTACGATCCCAGCGGAGACATTCAACATTATAATGTGTAACAGGAGCTCCACCGTCGTTCTTTGGTGGTTTCCATGTCAAGCTCACTGTGTTCTTGGTTACAAGGCCAATCCTCAGTTTAATAGGCGGATCAGGAGGATCTTCACAACCAAAATAGAAGTGTGAATAAATCCACTATACATTACCATCTGGTTTTAAAGGATTTGTTTGACTACAATTTTACTTACGGATTGGATCCCTGGCTGTGGTCCGCTGGATGGTTTCTGCAGGAGGGCCAACTCCAAAACGATTTTCTGCACGTACTCGGAAGAAATATTCTTGGCCAGCTATGAGATCAGGTACCACAAAGGAAGTACTGCCACAGCTTGGATTGACTTTAGTCCAGGCCTTCCCATCAATATTTCTTTTCTCTATAACATAGCCTCTGATTCTATCTCCACCATCATCATCTGGCATCTTCCATGAAAGTTTACAGCTACCTCTTGTGATATCACTTACTTTTAGGTCTTTTGGCGGACCAGGGACATCTGTTAAGATAAAAGGACAACAGACACAATTTTACATAAGTATGTAGAAAAATAACACTAAACTCTAGTATTTGGGTACTTCAATATATGCAAGCCATACCAAGCACATTGACTCTGACATGCACTGTTTTTTGTCCTGCTTTGTTCTTTGCTGTAATACTGTATCGTCCAGAATGACTTCTGTTGCACTCAGGGATGATAATCTCTGAACGCGTTTCAGTTGCTTGCACCTGTGTATTATAGGAAGAAAGAGACGTTATAGATCAGCTTTGAATATGTTTCAAAAATGCAACAACACTGAGGTTAAAAAAAATTGCTTGCTTTACCTGAGCTTCTTCAGGTACATTATGACCTCCCTCCTATAAACAAAGGGAAATAATATAAATGTACAAGGGAATAGGCTTAAATGTCTAGAAACAGGTCTAGAAAAAAAGCTGTTACTTTCACTAACCTTTGCTGTTGTTTTTGCTTTTCCTTCATATTCCCAAAATGTTTTTGGAACTGGACGACCCTTGATAACAGCTGGGATTTTAATTGTTGTGCCAGCACGACAAGAGAGCAAATCCTGTGCTCCAAGATCAAGGAAGATTTCTGGTTCCTCTGCAAAAATATTTAAATATATAAATTTTAAGAGCTACCGAAAGTAAACTTCCATTGTTACTGAGCTGAAATCCCCCAGAAACATGTGGAATGCATGTTCATGTGAGAAAGGTTGGGCGTGCAAAAAGGAAACTGGGAAGTATAGAAATAGAAAAATTCGTTGCTGTAAATTCTTCATAAAATAAACAGTATTTCATTAGTATGACTGTAGGTGCTCATCAGTTTCCTAATGGAGCATTCCCTGGTAATGGACATCATGATACTTTCAAAAATATGTGTCAATCTTTTGCTACATTCTTGTATAATTGTTTATTCTGTTTTGACTTTGGCTTGCTTGTCATCCTTTTTGAACAATCATAGCAGTAAGTGGCATTTAGATACAAATACCTAAATCAGTTCTCAGAACTCTTACCTAGAATATCTTGGACAAGTATCTCTGATGTTGCAGGACTTGGTTCTGATTCTCCAGCAGCATTTACAGCTTTCACCCTAAATCGGTATTTTCTGAGCTCTTTCAAGTTGGGAACAACACATTCACAAGTAGGAAAGAGTTTGTCTCCTTCATTCACCTTCTTCCAGTCAGTACTACCTTCATCTTGCATTTCAACAATATATCCTTTTATAGGACTCCCACCATCCTTTTGAGGAGGCTTCCATGCAAGTGCTACAGATGATTTGGTTTTGTCTTTGACCTCTGGGCAAGATGGTGGACCAGGCACAACTGCCAAAACAAGAGCAAGTAAAAATTACCTGAGTGTTAGTGTCTTCCTATATTTTCCTAGATAGTTCCTAGAAGAATGTAAGTATTTTCATTTCTTTACCTGTATATAGAGTGTATATCCCAGAATGTGCATACTAGTTACATATATTACTTATACTAGCAAGGGATACTTAAGGTATAAGGCATAAATATTGAACTGTTTAACAGTAAAGTAAAACAATAATATAAAAATATGATTCTGAACTGAAGTTTATTTGGCAATGCCTACATTGGTGTAACCACAGTATTAGGTACATAAAACAGGTAAAAAATAAAATTAAAGCTAATTATTTTCAAAATTTTAAAATCAGGAAACTTTGTGTCAATATATTATCTTAGGTTTAGTGCAAAGGCTTTGATTAATGTTAATAAAGTAATACTTCATTATTAATAATTAATTTCCATTAATAAATTAAAAATAAGTAATAGTAGCACATTTTTTGTTCTGCTGTGATACAGTACTCTAACACAGTCATACCAATGATATACTTACATATGGGATCTGCTGCCAAAGCTGGATCTGATGGTTCACTGGGAGGGCCAATTCCAGCAAGATTTTCAGCCATAACTCTAAACTGGTATTCAACGCCTTCAGCCAAACGAAGCACATTGTACTCTAGACCTTTTACTGATGGTTTTGTTACTGGAGCCCTGTTGACACGTGCCCAGTAGACACCTCCCACCTCTCTCTTCTCCAACCAATAGCCAGTTATTGGGCTGCCACCATTGTCCAAAGGAGGCTCCCAAGTCACCAGCATAGATGATCTGGTGCGATCTAAAATTTTTGGCTTTCCAGGAGGTCCAGGAAGACCATAGGGATCCTTAATAACAACTTTTTCTGAGAGGCATTCATCACTTATTCCGTATTTGTTGACAGCCCGGACCCTAAATTGATATTTTTCATTTGTTGCAAGATTCCATACCTGAAAAAGAGGATTTAAATCAATACTTGGCTACTTTCGTAATCAGCTTATTTGGAGTTATGCAAAAGTTCTCACTTTAAATTCTATCTTGCAATCTCATTGACATGCCTATGTTTATGTACTACACAGTTCTATGAGATGTCCTAAGGATACTCTTATTTCATGTGCATAGGACTGAACATAAATAAAAATGTCATTATGTTTGTTCTTGCAGTTGGTAAAAAAATGAATAATTCTGGAAAATGGAAAGGAAAGTATCTTCTCTTTAGCTCAGCTGAGGTTAAGTAGCAAAAGTGAACAATTTCTTTTGTTTTGTCACATGAGGGATGATACATATACATGGATGGGAAACATTCATCCAGTAATTCTGGAGCCTAAATGGAGCATGAGCACAGGCACCTATGCAAGTAGCAGTTTCCATTAAATATGTAATACTATTAGTTTTTATGCATACTAAAATATATAATAAAGATATTTTATAAGTTACCCCAAATCTTCTCTCAACAGCACTTTTGGAGACCTCTTCCCACTCAGATTTCTTCTTACTAGCATCGCGTTTTTCAATAATGTAATGGGTAATTTCACTACCACCATTATCAAGAGGTGCATCCCATGTTAGATAGCATGATTCTGCTTTAATATCAGAAACGGCAAGATTTCTTGGTGGAGAAGGACGATCTGTATGAAAATAGAGCATGAGAATACATTAAAAAAACGGCAAAGGCATTTTATTAGTTGTCATTTTATTAAAATGTTTCATCCTTACCATACACTTCGACATGCACATTGCGAAATGCAGTGCCAAGACGATTGGAAGCTCTCACAGTATAAGTGCCTTTATCATCCCTCACTGCTGCAGGCAGGATAAGTTCGGTTTTTGCCTCAGTTCTAGACACTTCTTCCTTGGTTATCTTAAGTGCACTGGATGTTTGGTCAATTAAAACTTCATTCTTGTCCCATTCAATCTTTGGCATTGGCAGGCCTGTTACATCAGCAGGAATGTTAACTGGTTCTCCTGCCTTGACTTTGATAGTATCTCCTCTAACAGCCAAACGCAATGTAACAGTTGGTGGTACTGAAAAGAAGGAAAGTGACAGTGAAGATTGAGATGAAACAGAGAAATTGCCTTGAAGTGTTCTGAAGATGTTTATATGGATTTCTTTAAAGCTGATATACCTTCATCATCTTGTATTACTACATTGAGGGGCAGTGATGGCTCACTTTCTCCAATCTCATTGACAGCTTTCACACGGAATTCATACATATGAAGTTCATCGAGTTTTTCAACGAGAAGAGATGTTTTTGGACAGAGCCTTGCATTAACTCTTTCATAATCTTTTGAATCATGCCTCCTCTTCTCAACAATATATCCTAAGATAGGACTGCCACCATCACTGCGTGGAGGCTTCCAGTCAAGTGTAATGGATGACTTTGTCCTCTCTGTGTACATGAACCTCTCAGGTGCTGTTGGAGGACCTATTACACAGATAAATTACAATTAAAAAAATATAAAAATCAGAGAATTTAAAATAATATGAATGCAGTAGCTCTGGCCTTTTAAAACCATAGGTTTTGCATGCAAACAATCTGAGTATGATTATGGCTAGTATAAAGTTTCTCACGTATGTGAGAAAAAGGTAACAAGCAGTGTCTCAGTAGGCAGCAGTATTTTGCTATGTAAAGAACCACATTAGCTTCAGAGAACTGATTCAGAAATCTGACTGACGTAACGAAGCTAAGGCAGATGCCTACCCATGTAGTCGAAAAATAAACACACTTTCTGTATAGAAAGAAAGGTAACAATATTGTCTTATTAATCTGACATTAATTTTTTTCTTTTTAAAAACTCTGTAAAATTTGTCATCTTACCTAATGGATCAACTGCAAGAATCGGTCCTATTTCAACAGGTGGACCAGTACCAAATTTGTTCTTGGCACTAACACGGAATTTATATTCCTGCCCTTCAATTAGACCTGTAATATCACATTTAGATCGGTCTGTGTCTACAGCTAGTCTCCATGTATGCATTTTGGCATCCTTCCTTTCAACAATAAAGCCTATGATTTCACTGCCACCATCATCTTCAGGATCAGACCAGTTAAGCAAACACATCTTTCTGTTTGTGACCACTGGCTTTAGGTCAAGGACTGGGCCGGGAACATCTGAAACACAGAATCAAACAATTAAGGCAAAGTCCATACTGACCAAAAGAAAAACTTATTTATTTTGAGAAAATATTTTTCTTACCAAATACTTCTACTCTGGTTGCTGCAGATTTTGAACCACTGCTATTGGTAGCAGTAATTACATATCTTCCATGGTCTTTTCTCAATGCATTCTTAATGGTTAACTCAGATTTGGTGCCAACATTTTCAATAACAACTCGATCTTTGTCTAATTCACCCTCCTCCACAGCCCATGTAATGGTGGGAGTAGGACGCCCGGTCACAGTAGCGGGAATTTTAATAGTCTGCCCAGCCATGACCTGAATGCCTCCTTTCACAGAAACATCCAGCTCAACAGTGGGAGGCTCTGTGGAAGAAAGAAAAAGAGTTCATTAGTTGAGGGGAGGGATTCAAACCCAGCTTTTAAGCAGCTGGACATTTCTTAAAAATAATACAGTTGCAATACCTTTAGGTTCTGCAACTGTTGCGGGTTCAGTTTCCCCAGGTGGTCCTTCACCAGCCGCATTGAGTGCAGTAACACGGAGTTTATAGTCAGCACCTTCCCTGACTTCTCCAACAGTAAACTGTAGGACCTTAATGGGTTTGGCTGTACAGCGTGACCACTCATTTACTCCCATCAGTTGTTTGTACACATGGTAACCAGTGATATCTCCACCACCATTATACACAGGAGGTTCCCATTCTAGCTCAATGGAAGTTGCACTAGTATCAGCAATCCTTGGAATAGGTGGACCAGGTGGCACTGTAAATAAATAAATAAACAAATAAGTGTAAATCAAAGTTAAAGGCTATGAATCCTATCTTGTCAACTGTCTACTATTAGCTGCTGCTAAGCCACTTACTTATTGGGTCCTGTGCAGTTTTTGGATCTGATGGTGGACTAAATTTACCAGGGCCAGCTGCATTTTCAGCACATACTCTAAAGATGTAAGTTAAACCTTCCAACAGTCCTTCAACTTTTACTTCCAGAGCATTCACAAGGTTCCTGTTGACCCGAGCCCAATGAGTACTATTAATTTCACGTTTTTCAATCCAGTATCCTATGATCGGGCTGCCATTATCTTTTGGTTCATTCCACTTAACCAGCATACTGTTGCTGGTTACATCTTCCACATCAGGCTTATTAGGTGCATCTGGTGGAGCTGAGGAAAAAAAAAAAAGGTGTTTTTGTCATCACTGCTGTCTCTTCAGAGCTTACTCAATGCTAAGAGAGAACTAAGGTATAAGAAATTACTAATTTTAAGTAATTAATAGTTTTTCTGCTCTCTTAGAACCTTTGATTCCTAACAGCAATCAGTAATCAAATTTGCAATGGTTCTCTCTTTTGGTAAGAATACTAGTCTATTAAGCACAGAGAATGTCACTATTCAGATGTTAAGTGTTTTAACAGTAAAGATTTATGACAGTGATCATCATTCTTATATGCTTACTATTGAAATTAGAATATTTTTGGTATTTCCCTGTATTTCAATGGTTTAAAATGTGCACTAATTATCACATAGCCCAAGTTTCTTCTGGGAAACATCCACATAGATAAAGCTGAGTATTCTAAGAGTCAGTTTAGTTTCACACTTCATTTTCTGAAAAGGTTGTTTTTCAAAATTTAAACTTACAGAAAGGATCTTTAGCTGTCATTGGTTTTGAAACACATGGTGGTCCTGCTCCAACTCTATTTTCAGCAAATACACGGAATAGATATTCTTTTCCTTCAATCAGTTTTGTTACATGGAATTTGCAATGCCTGAGTGTTGAATTGACAGTGACCCAGCCCATTTCAGCTTTTGTATTGTCTTTCTTTTCCAGTACATAGTTTAGGATTTCACTTCCACCATCATCAAGGGGAGGCTCCCACTTGCAAATGACAGAATTTTTCCTCAAATCTTCAAATACAAAGTTGACTGGAGGCCCAGGTGTATCTGATAGTAAACCAAGAAAAATGATGAGTACTCATCTTGTGCACTTCTTACCTAATACTCTGAACAACTAGGTGTTTTGAGGACATTCTTTACATACCCAACACATTGACTTCACATGAGGCTTTTGCAACTCCATGATCATTTTCTACTTTAATTGTAAATGTGCCATGATCAGCTCTGATGGAGTCACGAACTGATAGTATGGACTCTCCTTCTTTATGGTTGTCAACACTCATACGTTCTGGCAGTGAAAGCTGGAAAGGTTTCTCTTCTTCAGCTTCACCCCTCTTCTTTTTAGGTACTGTTACTCTCTTTTTGATATCCTCTGGTCTGACAACTTCATCATTCCTCAGCCAAGTGATAGATGGATAGGGTGAGCCTGAAATATGTGCCTCAAGTACTATCTCATCACCTCTCTTCACCTCAAGGCCAGACTGTAGGTTTGCAGCAAGGAAGACTTTTGGAGCCTCTGTAATAACAAAGAATGAGAAATGGAGCATAGAATCTTTCAATATGTCTGAGGATGTATGGCAATTTAACACAAATGATCAAATGAGCAATTCATACCAATAGGATCCACAGCTTTCACAAAAGGAGTAATCCGAGAAGGCTCACTGATGCCAGCAGCATTCTCAGCACGAACACGGAACTGATACTCCTTTCCTTCCTCCAGGCCTTTCACTGTGTAAGTTAGTAAGGGTACCAGATAGTCATTGCATCTCTCCCACCTCTCCTTGCCCTTAGCAAGCTTTTCTATTATATAGCCCATAATCTTGCTTCCCCCATCAAACAGAGGTGGTTTCCATGTAAGAGTTACTGATTTTGATGTTGGATTATGGACTTCAAGGTCGACAGGCGGATCTGGGGGCTCTGTGAAAGAGTAGATCAAAAGAGGGATCATATGAGAAAAGAGAGTACGAAGATTTTACTTAAAATCCAATTTTTTTTGATTATTTAATAGAAAGACAAACTTACGTTTTGGGTCTTCTGCAATGATCGGGTTTCTTAGTTCAAGATAATCACCTCCTCCAATCTTATTGACAGCTTTAACACGGAAGTAATATTCACAGTTTGGGATAAGATCTTTGACTTGCCATGAAAGCTTATTTTCACCAGACATAACAGGGATGTATGTTTTACGACCTGCTTCCCTGCGTTCCAGAACATAATGCAAAATAGGAGTACCACCATCAAAGTCTGGAGGCTCCCAGGATACTTTGCAAGAATTCTTAGTTACTTCGCTTGCCTTAATGTCTTTACATTGTCCAGGTGGACCTGTTTTAAATAAGAATGAAAAAATTAGTTAACTAAATAGATGTGAAAATGTATTATTATCAATATGAAATTATATTTTGTTTCTTTGCTTTGCAGAAAGCAAAGACCACAATTGTGGACTACACAGCATGTATATGAATTTATGTTTCCAAAGGTGAAAAATAGTCAAAATTCTTAAAAAAAATTTAGATTTTTATATGCTAACTATTCAAAATAATTGGGCTTTGAGCAGCCACTGAATAGTTGGAGCAACTTGAGGTAAAGTGTTTTTTCATGGAACTTCATTAACATCAATGCCCATATGGCAATCTATATGTGTCTGAGTTGAAGCAATTTGTCCACTGGGCAGAAAAAGTATCTTTCTAGTCCTTTCTTCTGTCAGCAGCAGGGCCCCAGTGAAGGTAAGTGTATTTCTCAGAATGGAAGAACGTAGTTACCTATGACTTTGACATTGACTGAACCCGTTGTTGATGCCAGCTTGTTCTCCAGTGTGATAGTATAAACACCAGCATCAGCATGAACACTGTCTATCACTTCGAGCAATGCAGAGGTGTAGTCACTCTTCATTGTTGTTCTGTCACCAGCTTTCAACTCTTTGCCATCTTTGTGCCATGTTATAGTTGGGGATGGAACAGCTCTGAAGGGTACAGGGATACTTAGTTTCTGTCCTTTAACAACAACAATGTCACGAGTTTTTAGATCAATGGTTGGATTACCTGCAAAAGTAAGTATAATGTTATTAGAAAGTTGCCAAACAGCATTCTTTTTTTGCTTATGCAGATCTGGAAAAAAAAAAAAGAAAGAAAAAGGAATCTATTCTTACAGTCTGGGTCCTTGGCAACAACTTTTTCTGAGATGTCTGATGGCTCACTGGCTCCAACAGCATTGACAGCTCTGACTCTCAGCACATATTCCTTGTCTGGAACAACACCCTCGTCCACTTTACATTTTAGATCTTTAATTGGACGAGAATTGATTCGCATCCATTTTTCTGTTCCTGCTTCACACATCTCAACATTGTATCCAATAATAGGACTTCCACCATTCTTCTCAGGAGGTTTCCATGCAATGCAAATGTGCTTTCGGCCTGCATCTGTGACATGCAAATCCTGAGGAGGTGAAGGAGGGCCTGCAGAAATGGGAAAATATTGTGATTTTCCTCTCAGAATATCTGTTCTACACAGTGCACTGCTTCTAAAATTCATACATTGTATCATTCAACTTACTTGTTGGATCTTCAATATGAACGAGGTCAGTTGGTTCACTGGGATGACCACATCCAGCTTCATTTTCTGCACGAACCTGGAACTGCACATCTGTACCTTCAATGACATCTGTCACTCTGAAATTGCAATCTGGACCAGCTGTCTTCCCAGCTTTTACCCAGCGAGTGGCTAGCTTTTCTTTCTTTTCAATAACATATCTGAATAGATTGGAGAAAATACTATCAGGCACTTGAAATTGGAACACTTCAGACTTCTTGTTCAAGAAAATAGATGAAAAGAGATCAGAATAGTTTAGAGAGTGGAAAAGTAAAGAGAGTCATGGGTAATAGATTCAAGGACCTACTAGTCCTAGTAGGTCTCAGCCCCTAAGAGGGCTGACATCACTGACAGACCCAGGTCTGAAAGTCAATTCTTGAACTGTGTTCTGTGTTTTAGAACTGAACTGTGTTCTCAGGTTGTAGAGAGCTGCAGAGGCAAAAGAACCTCCAAGCTATATTTGTATCTTTGCTAGTTTGGATCTCAGAGGTTACTCCATTGAGAATATTTGCAGATACTATTACTCTGCTGTCAAAATTCTGCTTAGGACAGGCTATGGCAAAGTAATTTGAGTGACTTCTGTTGGCAGATCTCTGTAGTTGTCCGTTGGTTTAAGATATGCTTACTGTGATTGGGAAGGAGTAAAACAGTCTGTTTGAAAAGTGTTATAAAGAAGAAAAGGAACAAAAAAGAGGTAAGTCTTCATTTTAGCTGAGGGCATACAGTTTGAATGAGAAACTAAGGCAGAAGGAAAATGCAACCATATTACTTAGCAGATGAGTTTAAGTGGCTACTATTCTGCAGGAACTGGAGACTACGGCCGCTTTTTTTTAAACACAGTTCATTATTATTATATGCTGTTTTGAGGATGTTGACACACATTCACTGTTCAGGCACATTAGGTATTTTATTTGCACAATTTCCACATTTTAAAATCAAACCCTTCACTGTTTTGACCACATGGCTTCTCTTACATCAATCCACATCTTTTTCACATAAAATGTGTCCATTTAAAATTTAAATATTTTGAGAGAAATATCTTCATTTGTTAAAAGATGTCTATCTACAGGAGCCAACACAAACTTAAAATGACCTTACCTTTGAATCGGTCTGCCACCATCATTCTTAGGTGGTTCCCATTTCAAATCAACATGGCCTTTTTTCACTTCAACTATTGTAAGGGCATATGGAGGTCCAGGGGTTGCTAAGGTAAAAAAAAAAAAGGCACGCATTAGAAGACTATGAATTCATGACATGTGAGCTACTGATCACTCAGTAAGTGAATCAAAACTTACTGAAAGTATCTTTAGCAAGTACTGAGTCTTCAATTTCACAGTAGTCACTCTGTCCAATGGCATTTTCAGCAGCCACACGGAACACATACAATGAGCCTTCAGTCAATGGGCTCACCGTGTACTTGGTATCTTTCACTGTTGTATCAACTGTCTGCCAACCTTTCCGCCTTACATCTCTTTTTTCAACAATGTAGTTGGTAATTGGGGAACCCCCATCTTTTTCTGGTACTGTCCATTTAAGATCCGCTGTGTTTTTAGTAATATTAATAACTTCAAGCCACCGGGGCGGTGAAGGAGGATCTGCAAAACAGAAAAATATTCATGCTGTAATTCCCATGAAAGATCTTGGAAGACAGGGAATACTTCCTGAACTGAAGCAGGGCAGATTTTAGTATTTCATAAGCCTTCCAAGAGTTTATTTACTACCTACAAACACAGGCAGACGTAGGGCTTTTTAAAAGTCAGAGACAGCGTATTTGCAGTAGCAGCACATTCTGAAACAGTACTCACAAAGCCTCTCCTTGCACAGCACAGGGTCACTGGGTTCACTGGGCTCACTCTCGCCAGCCTTGTTCACAGCTCTTACACGGAATGAATATTCTTGTTTCTCCATAAGATCTTTGAGGAAGTGTTCAGTTGTGGGAACTCCTTCAGCCACTCTCACCCATTCGTCTGTTCCAGTCTTTAACAGCTCAATGACGTAAGATTCAATTTTTGCCCCTCCATCATGTTCTGGCTTTGTCCAGTTCAGGGTTAGGAAGGTCTTGCCAACATCTTTCACAGTTGGCTTTCCAGGAGGCCATGGTGGATCTAGATAAGAGTCCAGTAATAATTATGTCATTGAAAACAATATTTTTGTTGTTGCTAAACTAAACAATTTAAAAATGTATTTATTATACCGATTGGATCTTTCACTAAGATTGGCTCTGTTTCCTTGCTTGGTTTTCCAGGTCCTGCAAGATTCTCTGCCAAGACACGGAACTTATATTTCTTCTTATTTGTAAGACCTTTAACTCTGGAAATAAAAATTAAGTTTGATTAAATCAAACCTAGGCATAATTAATTTCTAAAACATTGTTCTCTCCACTCTTCATACTACAGATTACTTAGAAAATCTGAAAATATCCAAATTACTGCTAATGATGTCAACATAGGGTCAACACTAAAACGGTGCACCATGGCAGAAATGAATGTTTTGAGAACCATCTTGGATTTTTGCATGTTCCATGGTTTTTATTTAATAGGAGTATCAGGAGAAAAAAACTAAGGATTTTGGTAAATTGATACGTGAGATGGCCACGTCTGCTATTTTAGAATATCTTATGAATAAGCACAGAAATTATTAAGCATAACATTAAAAAAAGAGACAATTCTTCTGTAAAAACACTCCTCATTAAAACTAATTTAAAAAGTAAGCCACCAGGGGTAGTTGGATCAAAACTTATGGAAACTAGGAAAAAAAGAATAAGAACAATGTAAAGCTTATTTTAAAAGGTACTGTTACATTTTTATGTCTCCGTGACCTATTTCAGCCTAAACTGACTATAGTCTTACTTGAATGTTGTATCTTTCACTGGCATTTTGTTGCATTTTATCCATTTATCCTGCTCAGGATCATATCTTTCGACCCAGTAGCCAGTTATGGGGCTGCCACCATCTTCATCTGGTTCATTCCATGTTAAAGTGACTGAATCTTTAGTGACCTCTGTAGGCTTGAGACCTGTTGGAGGGCCTGGTGGATCTATATAAATGAATTAAAAAACAAACAAAAACCAAAACCATCAGACAGATTGTTGTTTTTTTTTTCTGTCTGTTAAAATAGTGTAATAACTATACATCAATTTAATTAACTAACCAAATGAATATTTGGCAATGATGGGGCTGCACTGTGCTGGCTCCCCAACACCATACATGTTCTCAGCACTGACTCGAAACACATATTCTTTATGAGGAGTTAAGTTGGTAGCTCTGAATTTTGTATCTTTAATAGTTGATGACAACTTGTCCCATATTTCACTGTCTGTAGCTCTTTTCTCAAGGATGTAGTTGGTAATTTTAGAACCCCCATCATCTCGCGGAGGATTCCATGTTAGAAGGCAGGATTCGTTTGTGATTTCTGATACATCAAATGCAGCTGGTGGACCAGGTTTATCTGTAGAGAACAAGATGTCAATGTTAATCTTCCACTTGCACACCTTGGTACATTACTAATGATTTATATAAATAATAAAGTACTTGCATACCAAGAACATTAACTTCAACAACAGCAGTAGCACGTCCACTGGAATTTACAGCTTCTATAATATAGGTTCCACTGTCGCTCCTCTTGCTGTCTGTAATAGTGACTGTAGAATGATTAGGCTGACTTTCAATGGTGATTCTATTGTCAGGTCTCAAAATTTTGTCAGCTTTGGTCCAAGTAATCCGGGGCTCAGGCTTTCCAGTTACTTTAGCTGGCAGCTCAATTTTAGTTCCGGCTTTCACAGTAAGTCCAGCAAGAAGCTTCACATCTAAGAAAATTTCTGGAGCCTCTGATTTAGGAGAGAACGAAAATGTTGTTATAGAAACAGTATTTCACAGACTGGTAAAAGTAAAGCAGCTATGGTAATCTAGCAAGTGAAGTAGTTACCTTTTGCATCAATGGCCTGAATATCATCAGTTGGCTTGCTTGGCCTACTCGCTCCCATTCTGTTCAAAGCCTTAACCCGATAAGCATACCACTCTCCTTCCTTGAGCTTTGTTACTTCCATTCTGTTTAAAAAAAAAAAAATTCAAATATTTAGAGTGGTGAGGATGGCACAATTAGTTAAGAAGATATATCTACTGTGTTGATTTACTTACTTTGTTTCAATAACAGGCTCCCCACATATCTCCCACTTGTCTGTGCCACGTTGGCATTTTTCTACCAGATAACCCTTAATGCGGGCACCACCATCATATTTGGGGGGCTCCCATGTTAGGAAGATTCCTTTTGATGTTGGATTTCTCCATTTAACATTTTCTGGTGGATCGGGAACGGCTAGTAAAAATTAAAAACATATGGGGTCTTAGAAACCAGTCTAAGGAAGACAGATTATTTTTACATCTTATTTTGAAGAAAATCAGCAAAATTTCAAATATGCTTACTTGCTGGTATTGACATATTTACAGGTTCATCAATGTACGCAGGTTCTCCAGGGCCACATTTATTGCATGCAGAAACTTTAAACAAATATTCTTTCCCTTGGACGAGGTCAGGTACAGTGAACTCTTGGTCAACAATATGATCCATAACCTAAAGAGAAGAAAGGTTCCAATGTTTTTTAAAAATTTATTTCCAAAGACTGATTACCAAAATAAGACACAAAACTCAGTAGCACATGTGGAAATAATACAGCAATAGAAATTTAAATGAGAAAATGAACTTACTTTGCTCCATGTTTTCCGGCTTACTTCACGTTTTTCAATTATATAGCCAGTAACTGGACTTCCACCATCATCCTCTGGAGGTTCCCATGCGAGCTGTACTGTACTCTTGAGTACTTCTAAAACATTGAGCTCTCTTGGTGCACTTGGACAAGCTAGAAGTCACAGAAATTACATTCTTTTGTAATTGGTGTTTGATAGATGATCTCTACGTAATGTATCTACCAGAAGACTTAGTCTTGTTAAGTCATTCCTCTTTAAACAGTGAAGTTGCATAGTGAAAACTAGAAAAGAGGTTTTTGAGGAGGGATTTCTAGGTTTTAGTTATATTTTAATATATTTGGTTGGATGTTGCAAGATTACACATTATTAACCTAATTAGATTTTAGCAAGACAAATATGGAATATTATTGCTAGAATATATACATGTTCACTTACCAATGACATTAACATTAATTTCTCCTGAAACAGATGACACAGGGTTTTCTAATGTTAAGTAATAAATTCCTTTGTCTGGGCGCTCACTCGGAGTAATTACGAGTTCTGCAAAGGAGGCAGTGGTCTTCATTTTTACACGATCACCCTCTTGTAAGACTTGGTCACCAAAAGACCATGTGGCAGTCGGAACAGGGTACCCAGTGATGGGAACACGGATCTTGATTGGCTCTGGAACAATAACTTCCAGTCCATCCTTAAATGCACTTAGGTCCATTGTAGGTCCAACTGGAAAAAATGGAAAGTGGATTCAATAAATTATTTTGAGATGTTATGAACATAATTGTGTTGAGAGGCTGATTCTGATTGTATCTCAGGCTGCAGGTCTAGCTTGCTGTATCTCAGCCTGTCTAGACCTAGCTTTGTCCTATGACTCCCTACCTCTCCTGGCTAAATGTTTTGGGTTTTTTTAAAAATATGTGAGATGGTAATGGAGATTAGCATTACCAAGTACAACATCTAATATGCCCTTTAATGTAAAAACTTTGCATTGTTTAATTTTTCTTTAGGGATCTTCTCTGCCTTTCTTTCCTTCTGTTACCTCTCACCTTCCACAAAGGTAGGTCAGGAGACAAAAGGTCATGCCTTGATTCTCACATGACCTAATAGGCCTCTATCTAATAGTACAGGTAATTATCTGCAGAATTCATAATGGGGAGAAATAGCTCATAATCTCAAATGTCTAAGGTGTGCCAGTTATCTGGTGAAAAATATACATATTATCCACAAAATGCCCCTTAATTTTGTGCCTTATCTGATTAATTGTTTTTAATAAATAGCATACAGCTTACCAAAACTATCATCTGCAGTTAACGGTCCAATAGCCTCTGCTGGGTCAGACACACCGGCTGCATTTTCTGCTGAGACTCTGTAGTAATAACTGGATCCTTGTTTCAATCCAGTTACCTGAAAAGCACAAACAATCATTTACTACCTCATATTAAAGATGATCTACACATTTTACCTGTTGATGAAGAGAATATCGTACCTTAAAAGTAAGAGCAGGTACTAGTTTTGGGTTACAACGAATCCACTTGTCTGTTCCTTCCTCTTGCCTTTCAATAATATAGCCTAAGATTGGACTTCCCCCATCTTTCAGAGGAGGCTCCCATGTGAGCTGAACTGATGACTTAGTTTGATCTGAATGCTCAAGGTTAATGGGAGGACTTGGTCTCTCTGAAAAAAATAATTGAAACAAATACATTCGTGCAACTGATAAAGGAGCATGGTTCTGCAAATCAACTGTTTCTATCTTACAGTAATGTTTTTAAAGCCTTTGCATAGATTTTTCTATACCAATCTTTTAAATTGAGGTTGGATTCTAACTTCAGGGAAAAAATATCTGAAGTTCTTAGTAAACCAAATGGCAGGGAGGTACTCCTGCTATGTTTGAAGGACAAAAGTAGGGAAAATCTAACTGTACACAGTATTTGCAGCACACACATTCATCAATTGAACTTTCCTGCACACATAGCATCCAAAATGCTCCTGTCTCATACTGTAATCATAATTATGCATACTTTGCATACTCACCAATTGGGTCCATGATTTTTACTGCACGTGTAGCAGGACTTGGTTTGCCAACTCCAACCATGTTTTGAGCTCTTACTCTGAAGAAATATTCTTCATTTTCCACAACATCAGTCAGGACAGCTGACAGTTCATCAGCTCCTGTGGTCATAGTTGGCTCCCATCTGATGGTAGCTCTGTTACGCAGTTCAATAACATAGCCAGTAATTGGAGATCCTCCATCATACTCAGGTGGTTCCCAGCTAAGCGTGGCTCCAAACCTGTTCACATCAGTAACTTCTACATTTTGAGGAGGACCGGGAACATCTGCATTTTATTTTAGGAGGAAAAAGGAAAAAGAAGGTATGTAGGTTTTACCTATTGTTAGAATTTGTACTGCTTTTCTTACACAGCCATCAAACACTGAGTTTTTCATAACTTCTGCTCACCAAATTTGCTCTTAGCTTCCACAGGTGTGTCTGTTTCCACTGGCTCACCAGTGCCCACTCTGTTGCGTGCACTAACACGGAAGAGGTACTCAACTCCTCCTTTCTGAAGTCCAGTAACAGTGTATTCACAATTTTCAGCATGATCTGTGACCACAATCCAGGTCTTACGCTTGATATCACGTCTTTCAACGACGTAGCCTATGATTTTACTTCCACCATCACTTTCTGGTTCTTGCCATGCGAGACCAACTTCACCATCATAAGTTTCAGTGACTTCCAAGTTTCTAACTGGACCTGGAACATCTGTTAAAGATATGAGAATATTTCAGGGCATTGTATGTGTTTTTTTTCCCCTCTGGCTAGAGAAGAGGAGTCTGAGAGGAGATCTCAATATGATGTACAGCTTCCCCAGGAGGGGAAGCAGAGGGCTTCCCCCTCATTAAAGGCTTTCTATTCTGTGAAACGGTAAGCAAGGTTTTAACAATACAAGTACTTACCAATGACCTCTACATTGATGAATGCTTCTGCCTGGCCATGTTTGTTTCGTAGCACAACCTTGTACCTTCCCTTATCTGATTTCTTTGCTTCATGAATTTTGAAGGTAGTGCAGTCAGTTGTTGTATCAACAGTTGTTGTGGGCAGACTTTCCCCTGCTTTCAACCATTCAGCTTCTGCTCTTGGGTAGGCATCATACGGGACAGTCATAGTTAAAGGCTTCCCAACATCAACCACAAGGTTTTGATCACCAGTCTTGATTTTAGGTGCAGCTAGGAAAGATGAACGTGAAAAGTCAGTACTTGCATATATATACATAAAATATTGATATATTTGTGCAGTCAACAAAGAAGCTAACATAGAAAAGTAAAAGGAGCTGCTGTGTAAACTCTAAGGAAATCCTTCACATACTCATTGGACAACTCCAGAGAAAGAAATACAGGCAGGTTGGTATGTACTATGTCCTCCTATAAAATCAGGAAAGAAGGAGTTGCTTTTTGAGAGCTAATTTAACTATTCTGTAAAACAGAAAAATTAGGAATTAAATGTCTTCTATTACTTAAATGAGCAGGCCAAATAATTTTCATTTTTTTTTAGTGACTTAATGAAAAGCTTAAAGCTCCTTTATTCTTAAATCTTGGTCTTTGGTACACACACATTGAAAAGTGACATATTTTCCTCAACAGCTGGATCAGCATGGTATAACAAAAAATGTTTGTTGTTAAAATTCATATTAATATGGTTTAACAGACATGTTAAACAAACTTCAAATAGTTCAACACTTTTCTCGGGCTGATTGTGTATTCATTTTAGTTCAACTCTTTGAAAGAACAAAAATCAATTTAGCTAAACAGGACTTAGCTAATCTAAGATTTTATAAAAGAAGCACAAAGTAAGCAACTTACCAGCTAATTCAAGCTTAGCTCTAGCTTCCTTATCTTTGGCGATAAATCTGTATTCCCCTTGGTCACGGGGCTTTATGTCGCACACCTGCAGCCTGTGGACCTTCCCTTCACTCATCATCTGATGTTTGTCACCTTGGATGATAATCATGTTGTTTCTCAACCACTTGACCTCCACACCATCTTTGTTCAATTCAGCCATGAAGATGACATCTGCACCAGGAGCTTCATAAATATCTTGTGGTGGTCGAATAATCTCAACAGGGATTTCTGAAACAAATGTTAATTTATTTGGTGTTATTTGTTTATTGTTTCTACTATTATTAAATAATGTAGAAATAAATCCCATTCAATTTTACACATACCTTCAACAAAAAGTCTTGCCCTAGATCTCCTGTCATCCACTCCACAGGAATATTCACACTCATCATTGAGTCTACAGTCTTTTATGATTAATCTATGCAGATTTCCATCCTTTTCAAACTGGTATCTTTATAGGGGAGAAAAACAAGCAGTATTTAATTTCTAGACAAAGCAATAGTTATACAAGCATGTTTAGCACATAATAAAATGTACATACTTTTTGCCTTCTTTGATTTCTCTTCCATTTCTGTACCATTTTACACTGACTTTCTCTTTGGAAAGCTGGCATGTAAAGACAGCATCATCAAATTCAGTGACAGTCTGGTCCTGAAGATGTTCGGTGAAGTCTGCTGGTGCTTCCGTGATGAGAAGCTCTGCAACTGATTTGTCCTGTCCAGCAGTAACAGTGTATTCACCTTCATCTATAAACCCACAGTCTTTAATGATCAATGAGTGCTTGAATTTATCAATTTTGTACAAAATGCGCCTGTCAAACGTGATCTCTTCCCCATTCTTTGTCCATTTGAGAGTAGCATTAAGGCGATTGACTTTGCACCAGAATGTGACGGTTTTCTTTTCCATGGTCTCAATGTCTTCAAGGGGCTCAACAATTCTGAGATCCTCCTCTGTAAGACAAAAAACGAACATTTTTACATCCTCATATGAATTTGAATGTAAATGATGAAACAATTTTAAGGTACTGCAAATTATTTACCTAATACTTTTAAGGCAGCAGAGCTTTTGACGTGTTCACCTCTCTGGTTTGTCAGTGAGATGGTGTAGGTAGCCTGATCTTTCAACTCTGCATCTCTGATTCTGAGAGTGTAGACTACACCCTTCTGAACAATAATGTACTTCGCACTATCAAATATTGGCTCGTCATTTTTGTACCACTTCTCTTTGGCACCTTCTTTATTGACTTCACAGTTGAAGATAATTTCTTGACTCTCATTAACTTCTTGGTCCTTAAGAGGAGTTATAATCTTGAGTTTTTCTGGAATTGAGAAAACAGAAGAAATAGGACACCATGTAGTATAAAGAATGCACCAAAACATTCACCTACACATTGATAAAATAAAGCTTACCAATCACTGCTAAGTGTGCTGCAGCTTTAGCTTCACCAACCACGACGGTATACATTCCTGTATCTCCTAGAATAGAGTCTTTAACCACAAGTGTTCTCTTTTTGCCATCTGAAATGATGTCATACTTATCACCAGGCTCTAGGACCGTGTCACCCCTCAGCCACTGTACTGTAATGGCTTCTTTGGATACTGAACAGACAAATTCAGCTTTTTCTCCTTCAAGCACCTCAAGGTTTTGTGGTCTGGTAAGAAATTCTGCTGCAAGTTCTGAAAGAAAACATTTTTGTAGATATATATATATTATTTTTTACTTGTGAATGGAATAAACCAAGTTGTGTATTATTACTGATTTTTTAATGTTTTTAATTTTATTCTTCTTTTTTCCCAGGATACAAGCCCACCAAAATAGTACTCTTACCATGTACAGTAAGTTTTCCTGTTGTACTAGAGCTTGGGAGCTTGCAAGTGTATTTGTCAGCATCTTCAGGATGAGCATTATGTATAACAAGAATTCTCTTTCTACCATCAGAAATGTGTTCAAATCTACCACCATCAGGCACCTCTTCATCTCCTTTAAGCCAAGTAACTTCAGCATTAGGCTTTGAAACTTCACAGATCAACTTTACAGTGTCATTTTCATTTACTTCAAGATCAGGAAGATTTTTTGTGAAAACAGCCTCTTCCTCTGCAAAAGGAATTTTGATAGATGATTAAAGCCTGTCATAAAAAAACCCCACTCTCACATTTTTTATTGCTCACATATTAGATTGTAAACCCCTGTGTTTACCTATCACTGTAAGCAGGCCGGAAGTTCGAGCTGTTTTTGCTTCACAGGAATATTCAGCTTCATCATCAAAGACACATTTACTGATGACAAGAATGCGTTCTGCACCTTTAGAAATTATGTCATACTTTTTGCCTTTTCTAATTTCCACGCCATCCTTAAACCACTTCACCTGTTTCAGAACAAATTAACGTGGTTATTAACACTCTCATCATAGATTTCAGTGTGTGTTCTTTTATAGCAATAAAGTTTTCCCCTCTAGCTGAAGGAGTTACTCAAATTGAAAAGTGTTACTACGGACCTTGACATTTGGACGAGAAATTTCACATTCAAATCGAGCAGGTTCTTTTTCTTTAACCTCAAGGTCAGTCAGGGGTTTCAGGAAGTCAACACGAATAGCTGTAAGAGAATAGAAAAGTTTTAGTAGAGGGAAGTCTATACTAGAGAAGTAAAAAATTACTAACATTGATATTACTGTCAATCATAGACACTAGTACATTGCTTTTACAGCACCTGGACATTTTGTAGAAAAATGTATATTACTCACGCTCCACATTGAGAAAACATGATGTCTTAAAATCCTTAGCATCACAGGCATATGTTTTTGCATCATCCAATGTGCAGCCGTGGATGATGAGTTTTCTGACCCTGCCATCAGAAATTATATCATACTTCTTTGATTTGTGAATTTCTTCTCCATTTTTGAACCATTTAACTTTTGCATTTTCCCTGGAAACTTCACATTCCAGTACTGCAGTGGCTTCCTCTTCAACAGTCTGGTCCTCAAGTGGTTTAGTAAATTCAACTGGGGGTTCTAAAAGAAACAGATATATTTTTGATAGAAAAGATCAAAATTATAGCCAGTCTTTTGCTTGTACAGAACTGTACCATGCTGTTTACTAATTTTCCTTGACTGAATAATCAAAAAGGCTCTTAGATGTCCCTATTGAAGGTTTCTTACAACATTTTTTATTTTTAATGCATGAACATTTTTTGTTAATTCAGGTAATTTCCTCATTTTTAGCCTACTGTAAGATTAGACTGAATGATACCTTTGTCCATGAGGTTTTTAATTAAAAATCCTCACAAAGCCTTGAAACTCAATTTCTTTAGCTGAACCATACCCATGTGCTCTCAGTGACTCTAAAGTTATACTGTGAACTGAGGGAATGCTTAGGGTTTTTTTCAATTTTTCCTTGAATTACTGGATAGTGTGTGCAGGTCTTTTACGTCTTAATGATAACACAGCTTGTAAGCAGTACAAGTGGGTATACAGACAAGGTTATGTCCCTTGACTGACGGTGCAGTTATACTCTCATAGGTTTAAGGCTATTCAAAAGAACTGAAAAAGCCACTGAGAACCACAAAGGATGGTTTTTGTGGGTTGTCTTGAGGCCAATTGAATGTTCAAGTCTGCAGCAAAGCCCTGGAAGTCCTAACGGACTGGTTCATCTCCCACATTTGACACATTTCCAGTGCTTTCCCTTGCTCAGCTCTTCTGTGAAGAGCAGAGGTTTTAAGTAGGTGGCTTTTTTAATCAGGAAAGTTATCTAACCAGTTCAATATTGTATATACGACCCCACTCATTTGATATACGGTGTGTACTAGCTTCCTATTCCAGGATGAATCATGAATGGACCATTAATGCTGATTATGGTTTGACTGAAATTACTGACTTACCTTTCACAAAAAGATTTGCTTGAGTTCTGAAATCTTTTGCTGTCAGTGATACCTCTCCTGCATCTGTTAACTTGACGTCTCGAAGAACAAGTGTGTGAACTCTCCCTTCAGCACGAGTCACAACCTTACAAAATACATAAAAACCCCTTTGTGAGCATCTACAACAAGTATTTAAGAAATATTTCATGAAATAGCATGCTATTTATGATTTTTGGAATTTGGTTGTCCACTTTTATGTGACATTTTGATAATTTCCTTTTGTATAGACTAGATATAGCTCAATCCTCAGTGGTTTGCGGATCTTGATGCGGACTTGAGATCATATCTATTTTGAACAGGTATTATTAAATACAAAAAAATAAGCAAATTTATGGAAAAGTTGGCATTACTGCTGGCTACATACGAAGTAAAAACTTTTGTAGATATAAAGAGTTTGGCACCCCCCACATACACTTCCTGGAAATGCCAATTTGACTTTCTATTATTAAGACTGGGTAAAAAATTCTGCCTTAAGGACTAAGTTCTGTGATGATCAATTGCAGAAACTACTTTGTAATCACAGTACAGATAACAAGAAAACTCACTTCAATGAATAAAATTATCCATGTGCAGCTGAATGCCAGCCACAGAGGTAATAAAATGGTTTGAATTAGCAATAGTTAAAATGAAACACTTGTACAATTAGCTTGATTCTTGAAGACAGTTGTAAATGTGTTTCAAGAGGCTATTTTAAATGGTAGAAAGTGACGCATTAAGTAAATATATCGTTTACTCTCAATTTCATCTTGATAAATTTCAACTGTTCAAATGACAGTTTTGACTGTATATGTAAACGACATGAAATTTGATACCTTTTTCCTGTAATTAAAGTGATAGCTCAGACAGAAAAGACCAAAATAATGTTCCATTATACAGAATATCGAATATACAATATTTTTCTTGCCAGGCAGTAAGAACTATCAATCTACTGCACTGATCAATAGCTTTTCACATTTTTATTCTGAAACTCAGAAGTAATCACCTTGATTTATTTTATGACTCATCAGCTGAGTTTCAACTTTGTTTATCTGTCCTTAAATACTGTAATAGGGCCCCTTATCACCATGATCTGTTTTGATTTTCCTATTTCTACATTCTGTTTCTTTTATCAAATAGTTTTTATTTATGCAAATTTCTTAAAGCACAGAAAGATCTAGCAAAACCTGAAAAAAACCTCAAAAATTTATTTAAAAGAAAGAGCAATCTGTACCAAAGTATTATTAGCAGCATTATTACAGGTTCTGAAACTTTACTAGGTCATGCAATGCCTTGAAAGTTTACATTGTCTGAGGTTTCCAACTTTTATTTTAATTTGCATTACTTTCTTTAGGCCTAGTATGTAAAAAAGATGTCTTAAAACCAGTAATATCCATTTCCATTTCTTAACATATTAGTTTATGTTTCTTTATTTATTTCCACTACCATTAACTTTGAACATTAAATTGACTGCATTCCAAGCTGCTCAGATCTCAGTGCTAAGAGCCAGCACTTGATGAAGGGTTAAAAATAGCGAGTGAGAAGTGCTTGACAAGCAAATCTGCCCAGAGAGTTATCTGGAGAGCCAGAACAAATGCCTGAAATGGAATTTGAATCCTCTTAATCCCCTTATATGTTGAATTGGACTGCAACTCAGCATTCAAGAGAAAAAAAGGCTTTTCCTCAGAGCACCTTTCAAAATCCTCTCATTCTAACCACAGGTAACCTGAGCAAAAATTATTCAGTATCCTTGTGGCTGAGTCGCCAACAGAATCAGGTACAAAATCACTGTTGTAATGATATTTTGGAACCTTAGTTTCCCTTTGTATGATAAATACCTGTAGCATCCCAGAACACTGGAATTTCTGGGAAAAATTGTTGTATCTGATTTAGGGACAATTTAGAATTTGGCACACCAGTATTACATTATTGCTGTGCCTTAATACTTCAACTGGCAGAGAATAAATAAGAAATAAAGAAGAGGAAGAGAAAGAGAAGGAGGAAACATGAGAAAAAGTAAAGTTTAGTTTCTTTACCTGATCACTGGGCTCCAGTTTCTTTCCTTTCAGGAACCATTCTACTGGGATTCCCTCATAAGAGAGTTCGCAATCGAAGGTTGCTGATTCCCCAGCTGTCACTGTTACATCCTTGAGGGGTCTCAGCAAGCCAATTACTCGAGCTTGGTAAGGAGAAGACATAATTTTTAGATTAGTCACTTCTACCCAAGACAGAGCTGCTGCCCTTACGTACTAATCTCCATGGTGGCTTCCCTCAAGAGAGCCAGACATCGCAATGCTGCTCTTTAAATTCCCTAAATAGAAGAGGCCACCCTGGGTTCTTAGGGGAGGGCTGGTCACCTACAATTTCCTATTTGCAGAGCGTGTTTCTTTAAATCGAACAAGGTCAGCAGGAAAGTTGCTGTGCATCTGTCTCCTTGCCAAGCCTTGCATGCCTGTTGCTAGATAAGGCATGTGTTTCCAAAATAGCGAGGGCTAGGATTGGAGTGGGAAACAAGTGGTCTGCAACCGTGTAGTCTGTCCCTGTCCATCAAGCTCTTAACCCCATCCCCAGATATCACTGTTATCCTATCCTCTCCAGTTAACGTGATACTTTCATGCAGCAAAGCCTTTGCTTGCAATATTTGATTTCATAACAGCATATGATGCCAGACCATGAAGCGGCCTTCAGGGCCATCTCCTTAATTTTACTTCTCCTATGTCAATAAATGATATATAAGGTTTAAAAACACATAGGACACTCCTTAACAGAAAAGATTAAGACTATCTGAGTAACTAATCCCTGAGCTGCTGTTCTGGAAAGGAGCGCTGTGGGTTCAATACACCATAGAGATTTTCCATCCATTCCAAAGAGGCAGTGAGTACCATGTTTTCACTTAATTAATCAATTAATTGCAGTTTAAAAGACACTTACGTTTCACTCGAAGGTGAGCACCAGACTTGGCATTTGCTGCTTGGAAATCGACTCCACCAGCTTGGTCTAAGCGTACATTGTACAGAGTAAGGAAGTGCTTTTTTCCTTCCTCCTTGATTTCACATTCCTGAAAAAACAGAATTGAAACCATTTTTCAGTATCTTTAGTGTAATACTCACTGAAAAAGCCCCTACTTCTCTTCATACCATACATCTGTTTTCTTCTACTCCATTCACAACTCTTAGGCCCACTATCACATGAAATGTACCTTACAAACATTCACTCATAGGCCTTTCCTTTCAAACTCTCTTAATACCGAGAGCGTTTCCCTTCTTGGAAAGAAAGGGCAAAAGGCAACGCATTTGTGTGCTGATGGAGTAGCCAATATATTAATATATAGGTAGACCAGTCAGAGGCCTCGTTCCCCCAAGGGAACTAGAAATTCCTAAGCTTGTGCTGTGACCTTTCCTCGAGAAGACCTTTTCTTCTTTTATCCAGACACTGATTTTCATGGAACTTCTGATCTTTGTGTATTATTCACATTTGTACCATTACACAGAAGCCAAATTACTGCCAGTTGTGATAGTATTGCTTCTTTATTTTCCAGATCCTTCCAGCAAAGAGTTAAGAATATTTGATTAAGCTCTATACCATTTGACACCACTTTTAGCTGTCACAGAAATGAAAAAGAGTTTGGAAATGTGATCTATGTCTATTTAAACCAAATATAACTCAAAACCCACAGGAAAAAGCATGCAATCCTAAGTTTGCATTTTTAAATCCATTATGTGTAAGTGAATTCCACAAGATCTTTGCCCTTTGAATACATGATTGTTAGGTATTTTTAGCAATGCAGAATCTATTGTTTTATGTAAAATAATTATTTAGCTATTTTGGATTACATTTGTACTACATTTAAAAAGTTATTAATTAAAAAACCCACTATTTTTAGTAAGGTGACTCTTACTGAAAGCAGAAAGAGATGACATTTAGTTTCTGCAGTCAACCTCTCCCCCACACCCCACGTCCCTGCAAAGTGTTGAGACACACATGAAAAATATCCTGAAATATTTGCTTACAGCTGATTCAGTCAGGGGTTCTCCTTTTAGCTTCCAATTGCCATGGACACCTTCCTCAGAGAGTTCAATATCAAAACGGGCAGTCTCTGTCTCAATCACCTCCACACTGTATAGTGGTCGTACAATCTCAATATCCCGGTCTGGAGAACAAAAACATGTTTGACTCCTTCAGTCTCTAGCAGATCCCAAAAGATCTCTACAGAGCAGCCCATTAAAATAACCATACCTTCAATATCAAGTTTAGCAGAGGTTTGATCAGTACCACAGTCACAAGTGTACTGTCCAATGTCTTTCTTCAAAGCTTTTTTAAGAATAAGGATTCTCTTTTTACCATCAGCCTTAATAACAACATTCTTTGATGCAGTAATTGGATTGCCATCCTTCATCCATTTCACTGGGGCGTCTGCTTTGCTGATTTCACATTGTAAGATTACTTCATCTTTCTCCACAGCAGTGTAATCCTGCAGCTTTCTAGTGAAGTAAGGGTCTCCCTCTGCAAGCAAAAGTTAAGATATATTTCAGTCTGAAGTTTTAGTCTTCCAGAAAGAACAACTACTTTCTACCATAAAATACACTTCCTGTTTATGTCCTGCAAGAAGGATTAAATATAGTCCTTTTTCACAGTTCTGTTACAAAAAAGAAAACAATAAACACCCAAAAAACAGTTCAGGGCATTACTAATATCTCTGACAACATTCTTTTGATTCTCTAGGAGTTTCAGAGCACTGTTTTAAGTTTGCAATTACTAACTTTGCGTGAAATTTTAAAGTTATTGTAGTTATCCTTTGTGAATAGGGAAATGGAGACCCAAAGAAGAAAAAAAAAAAATTGTTAGATTTTAAAAATCATATTTTAGATTTAGGCCAATCCCAAGACTTTATGATTGTTATTTTTTATTACTAAAACTCTTCTGATAATATACATCAGGTAAATTCTTTTGGGTATTCTTACCAAGAACAGTGAGTTTAGCCTCTGAGGATTTGCCCATAGCTTCCACTTTAATCTGAGAAGTATCATCAATAGTAAGATCTTTGATTCTGAGTGTATGGAATTTGCCATCATCTGTCATTGAAACCACTTTGCTGGTATGTAATCGTTGGTCATTCTTGAACCAGACCACAGAGATATTTTCATGAGAGAGTTCCACAGTGAACTCTGCAGTTTCTCGCTCCTTTTTTGTTACATCCTTGAGAGGAGTAATGAATTTCAGGCGGATACCTATAACAACACAACATGTCATTAACAATAATGTTAACAATCAATATGAACTATGCAAGTACTATGATGCAAAACTTTCCTAGAAAGACAAAGTCTAACAAACCTTCAATAATTAGCTTGGCACTTGTTCTTTTATCCTCAGCTTCAAACGTGTATTTTACTTCATCCTCAAAGGCAACAGATTTTATAATCAGAGCATGCTTTGTTCCGTCTGAAATAATTTCAAATTTTTCATCAGGAGTGATCTCTTCTGTTCCTTTCAACCAGCGGAAAGTCTTGGGTTCTCTGGACACCTCACATTCAAACTTAGCTTCATCCTTCTCAAAGACCTTCACATCACTTAGTGGAGTGATAAAGATCAGAGGCAGTTCTGAAATCAAAGAAGAGCTCTTTCAGATCACTTCAGGCAGTGCTTTCTGACACTAGATTTGTTCTCATGCCCTGAAATACACATGGAAATGTTGGCCAAGTGCAGACTGTACCTTTCACTTTCAGATTAGCAGCACTTTTAGCATTAGCAGCTTGGAAAGACACTTCTCCAGTCATATCTAGTTTGCAGTTATGAAGGACAAGAATATGCTTCTTCCCATCTTCAATGATTTCACAGTCCTGGTGATAAAGAAACACATACCCCACCCCAAATATGAATATTCTAAGAAACCACCAAGAAAACACTATTATTAAAAATGTTTTTCTAGTGTAAATTGTGGTCTAAAAATAAAGAAGAATCCTTACAGGCGAAGGTGTTAGGGTTTCTCCCTTTAGCTTCCATACAGGATGAACATCAGGCTCAGAAATTTCAATTTCAAAGCGTGCTGTTTCACCAACAAATACTTCCACTCCATACAGTGGGCGTTCCACTTTAATTAAGCGAGCTAAAAAAAAAAAAAATCAAAAGTTCACATCTGTTTACTCACAAATTGTATACCATAGAAATGTAATACTGGAAAGGATCTCAACTCTCTCCCTATTCCTTCTTTCAGGCATTTAAATGCTCTGACCAGTAACTGCTTATCTAACCTCTTCCTAAAAAGCTGCAAGCTGGCAGTCTACAACCTCCTTCTATAGTATGTCTGAAAATTTAGTTATTTTTGGTAAGAATATTTTTCTAATAATTAACCCAGATATCTGTTAAAGTGAACTGAACTGTTTTTCCTGACTGTAAATGGACAGAGAGACTAACTGATCATCACTGTCTTTGTAAAAGCTATTTATATATCATCAAATATATTGTCTCTTGTGATCAATTTTAGTAACTTTAAATCTAGATATTTCAGCCATTCATCGTAACAGCACGCTTTCTACAGGTACATTTTTGGTCTTGCTCTCTAGAGAGTGTCTGTTTAGCTACACTTGTTATAAAGGTTTTGGGACTTTCCCTTAGCGAAGCCATGATAACTTACACTCAATGCTGATATTGGCACTTGTCTTGTCAGTTCCACAGTCACACTCATAAACACCCTTATCACTCTCTGCAGCCTTCTTGATCTTCAGGATACGGCGCAAGCCATCCGTTTTTATGGAAATTCTGTTGGAAGCTATTAGTTCTTCACCATCTTTGTACCATTTTACTGGCACATCTTTGCTAAGTTCACACTTCAGAGTAATATCATCTTTCTCTATAGCACTGTAGTCTTGTAATTTCACAGTGAAATATGGATCGGCCTCTACAAAAGGCATAGTGGATAAGATAGATTAGTTATACAAAGTTACTAAAATGTCAATATTTTGTAACTTTCTACTTATAAAAATGGTTAATATTTATTCTATAGCAGGTTTTAAATTATTTATGTAATTACCTAAGACTTTCAGGTTGGCTTGTGTGTTCAAGTCCTTGACGACAGCCTTTATTTCTGAGATATCATCAAGTGTTACTTCTCTCATTTCTAGTTTATGAACTTTGCCTTCTGAAGTAATTAAAACAGTTCTGCTTGTGTGAAGTCTTTTGTCATTTTTGTACCATTTGACGGGCATGTCTTCATGTGAAAGCTCAAACTGAAAATGAGCTGTTTCTCCTTCTTTCACTGTTTGATCCTGTAGAGGTGATATGAACTTCAGCCTCACACCTGTAATGTAGACATATAAATACAATCAGAAAAAAGGCTGATGTTGTTCTAAAAGATATATTCTTTATCCTTTTTCTTTTGTTCTTTTGTTCATGAGAAAATACTTGCCTTCTACAAACAGTCTTGCTGTGCTCTTCTTGCCATCAACTTCAGCAGTGTATTCTCCTTCATCATCAAACTGTGAATCATTGATAACAAGAATGTGCTTCTTTCCATCTGCAATGATGTCAAATTTTTCTCCAATCTTGAGTATATCAGTGCCCTTAGACCATATAACATTGGCCTCTCTGGTAAGGACACATTCAAACCTTGCTTGGCGCTTCTCAGGAACAGTGACATCTTTTAGGGGCACAGCAAAGTCCAATTCGATTTCTGGAAGCAAAACATAACACATCAGTTGTAATGTGCTCCATGTGAACTCTCTCTAAGCTGGTGTCACACTCCGTGGGGCATCGTACCTTTTACTGTCAGGATAGCTGTAGTCACGGCATTAAGAGCCTGGTAAAGGACTTCGCCAGCTTGCTCTAACTTGACTTTGTGTAAGGTTAGGAAGCGTTTTCCTCCTTCAGCTTTGATTTCACATGTCTAGAGAGATGATAGACTTTGTTAAATACAAATACCAGTGTAATGCCAATGCCTTACTGCTAGGTATTTTAATAAAGAGATTGTTATAAAAATTGTATACGCGGTAAAGAGTCAGGTAGGAAGAATGAAATTACTTTTCAAGGAAAGTTAACACTTTTACCCAATAATTAAAATACGGAGTATATTTCTTCAGTTTTCCACACTTCTTTATAATGTCAGAATCATTCCTACAATGTACGCAGGATATTTCTATTATTGCTTGAATTTTGTGCTGTAATACCTTAAGAAAATGAAGGCCTCCAAAACTTAGCTTTTATAAGATACAATCCTTGCTTAGAGAATCAGTATTTTTTAATTATATATTCTGGACTGAGTAGCAATGACACATCTTAACATAAAGATTCAAGGAATCTGTTTACAGCATGTAATTTACATTAATCCTTTTGTATTAATGCTTACAGGTGAAGGTCTCAGGATTTCTCCTTTCAGCTTCCATTCACCGGGAATATCATCTTCAGATATTTCTGTATCAAAGTTTGCTGTTTCTTTCTCATAAACTGTAACATCCTCTAATGGCTTCAGAAGTTTAACTTCACGTTCTAGAATACACAAATGAACACATATATGATTAGGTTAAGTTTTGATAGAGCTTTGTAATAATTCAGGTTACTTTTTTTGTTTGTTTATTTAGATTTTTTTCAACATTGGCCTACAAGCTGATTAAATATAATCCAAACAAAAGCTTCCTTACCACCAAGGGTCAGTTTAGCTGGGTATCTGCGACCTTCAACTTCCACTGCATATTCTCCAATATCAGCAGGACCAGCATTCTTGATTTTCAGGAAAATTTTATTTCCTTCTTTCAAGATTTCTGTCTTGTCAGTGGGTTCAGCAGGAATTTCCTCATCTCCTTTAAACCATTTAATATTTGGTGTATCCTTGACAATGTCACAGCTGAAAGTAGCTGTTCCTTTTGGTTTAACATGTTGGTCTCTTATGGGTTTTACTAACCAGTCCCTTATAACTTCTGCATGACAAAAAAGTTACACAAGAAAACAGCTTAGCAGACTTTTATTTCAAATAGACATGTCAAAAAAGAAGAAATAGAACTAAGAGATTTTGTATTACAACAAGTTTTTAATAGCTGTAAGAATTTTATCTGTCCACTTGTAAGACTATAAGAAAATGTTTTCACAATTTTACAGCAGCCCAAATATCCTAGAGAGAAAAAAGAACATGATTTTGGTTGCTTACCTACTACCTTAACACAAGATGAGCATGATAGTTCAGAGTCTTCCACAGTAACAGTGTAAGTGCCAGCATCAGCATCATCTGAATCAGTGATCGTGAGGGAATGTGACAAACCAATAACACCCAGAGCAAATTTCCCAGGCTTGGCTATGATGATTTTACCATCCTTTCTCCACACTACATTTCTTTCTTTGTTAAGCTCACATGTTAAGTACAGTGGCTGGGTTTTAACGACAGTGACTTCTTCTTCAAGGGTTTTCACAAACCGCACTGGGAGTTCTGTGGGAAACAAATTATTTTGATTTGTCTCCTTTATATATTGAACATGTGAAGCAGAAATACCTTAGACAATATGCACAGTGATCCAGGGAAACAAAAGGATGCATCTACCAACTACTAAGGTAAAATTAAAAAACACCAGTTCTAGTCTGAGGAGTAGCTAGCCTAAATTATTGATAAATTTGAAACAGGGAATACCTTCAACAATAAGTTTGGCTGTAGAGGTCTTCTCTTTGTTCCCCAGTCGTAATACACAAGTATATTCACCAGCATCAGACAGCTGGACATCAATAATATGCAGCTTCCTATCTTTGCCATCAGCAATAAACTTGTGTTTTGGGCTCTCTCGGATGTTACTTCCATCTTTCATCCAGCTGGTAATTGCAGTGGATGGTGAAATAAGGACTTCAAAGATTGCAGAAGATCCAACAGACTCAGCTTCTTTCAGCACTATATCTTTCATCTCCTTGACAAACTTCAGTGGTACAGCCTTGAGTTGGTAAGTAAACGGAGGCTCTTCAGGAGGTTTTTCACCGCCACTGCCTGGCCTGAGTTTCCTTCTTTCTGCATCTGCTGGTGAAGGTGTCTTCTTGGCTGTAATTCAGATTCAGAAATGAATAAACTAGTCCTGATTAACTGCTTTTGATTGTAGGCTGTGCTCATTTTTGTTGGGGGAGATTTAACAGTCTTCTAAGTAGCTAGTATAGGGCTATGTTATGGATTTGTGTTGAAAGCAGTCTTAATAATACATAGATGTTTTTGTGACTGCTGAGAGGCACTTGCAGAGCCAAGGCCTTTTCAGCTTCTCATACTGCCCCACCACTGAGTAGGCTGGGAGTGCACAAGAAATTGGGAGGAGATACAGCCAGGAAAGCTGATCCCAACTGACTGAAGTGATATCCTACACCATATGGTGTCATGCTCAGTATACAAAGCAGGGGAAAGAAGAAGGAAGGAAGGTCATTCAGAGTTACGACATTTGCCCTTTAAGGGATTGAATCCTGCTGTCCTGCATATGGGTGAACATATCCCTGCTCCTGGGAAGTGGTGAATGAATTCCTTATTTTGCTTTGTTTTGTGTGCTGCTTTTTCTCAACCTGTGAGTTTTCTCACTTTTACCCTTCTTATTCTTTCTCCCCTCCCACCATAAGGGAGTGAGTGAGTTGCTGTGTGGGGATTGATTGCCAGTTGGAGTTAAACCATGACAAAGTATTGCTTGTACTAGCCTACCTTTGACTGGACTGATACCCTTCGGAGTTTCTTCTTTTGGTGGCTTGGCCTCTGAAGTAGAACAGCAAGATTATTAGGAATGTAATTAAATAAACATACTTACTAAAACTAAGACAAGCATTTATTTTACATATCAGATTTTTTCCTCCTTTAGTTACCTACATGTAAAAGGGAAGGAAAGGATATAAACATATCTATATGCTTATAGAACTTATACTATCTATATCTCAATGGTAGATTCAATGTCTTGAAGTGTGGGAAAGACATATTCAGCAGTAGGGCCTAATAGGCAGCTTAAAAGCTCCTATTTCCTTAATGTGTTGTCCTGCCCATTAGTTTGTAAAATTTTGTCATTCCTTGACACTTGATTTAAGATTACGCCCTTGATCAATACCCACCTGTCAGCCAAAATACTTTAAGTACCTATTAAAACTATATGAGGGTTTTTTTTTTAAAAAAGCACACACTTTTACTAGTGAAGGCCACAAATTCAATATATGTTTCAGGACAATGTGGTACTTTTACAAATGAGGGATATTCTATTAGTAACCTAATTTGTGACGAATCATCACAGACTTTCGAAAATATTACCCATGCTATGCTGCTTCTCATTATCTTTTTGTGAAAGGAAATGTAAAAGATACTTTTAATGGGAGAATGAGATGAATGAAATGCAGGACAGATTTTATTGCAGTGGATGGAAAAATGCATACTAGAAAATATGTGTGAGTTTTCCTGAGAAGATGATGGCACACAGAACAATTTATGAAGTCTTAGAAAAGTGTAAGACTAAGACAATGAACAATGATCACACAGCTGCATGTACAGACAGGTAAGACAAACACATGAAGAGTGGCTGAATGCCAATAAAGCCAGCTGACAGACTTGATGGAATTGCAAATGGTGTTACTGAAACACAATGGCAGGTGGTACTCTCCTGAAGCAAATAGTACAAGCGCTTCGTGGCTCAGTCTTCCTCACCTCGCTTTGCATGAGACTTTGCTGGAACATCCAGAACTTCACATGATTCTCCAGGTGCATCCAAATTCTTATTTTCACTTGAAAGGTTAGTGGCCTGCTCAGTCAGGTGAGCAGGTTCTGATTTCTCATATTCTTTCTCTCGTTCTGCTTTCTTGGAAGTTATTATCTTACCTATGCTTGAGGAGTAAGTATCTTCTCCATCTGCAAGGATCCCTTTGCTTGATGATAATTTGTCTGAGAGCTTTCCCTTCTCTTTTTTCATGGTACCAGATGTGCTTTTTCCAATGCCATGTTCAGGTGATATTTTTTCATCTGATATACCTTCTCTAGATTGTTTTTCTTCAATTTTATCTTTTCTGCTTTTGTGAGCTATAGTTTCTTTATGTTCATCCTGAATGGTATGAACTTCTTGAACTTGTTTTTCATCTTGACTTTGTGGTGGCTGAATAGCAACTTTCTTTGCTGACTCAGATATTACTTCCTTTTCATGTTCTCCTATGGAAACTTCACTTTCCTTGCCTTCTGTAATCACTGTATCAAATTCTTTTTCCACAGGCAGAATTTCAGGGGCATTTGAACGTCTAATTTTGCCTTTTTTTAAGTTGGTGCTTAAGATACTTTTTTCTTCCTTCTCTGGTATAATCTTCTTGCCTGTTTTTTTATCACTTAGAAGTGCTTTCTCAGTCAACAATTGTCCTAAACCCTCCTCATAATGAACTTCTTTCTCTGTAGAGTATTTTTCTCTTGCTTTTGTTTCCACTGCTTCTGACTTAAGAACAGACGGTTTAAAGATTGTGTGAGGTTTTTCTCCGGGAATCTCCTCATCTTCAATGGGGTGTTCTAGGTCAACATCTTCTCTCAGTCCTGGCTCAGCCTCCTCAGACAGGTCTAAGGAATGTACTTCTCCTGATGTAAAATCCAGATTCTTATCTTTCTCATCATCTTGAATATCTTCCATTTTCTTTGCTTCTTTATTAAAAATTTTATCTATAGGAATTTCTGCTACTGTGCTACCAGATTGCTTCATCCTTTGAATTTTACTTTGTATGCCATGCTTCTTCATGGATTCTCCAAGAGGAACTTCAGATTTCTCTGGAGTAAAATCTCCTCTCTCATCTTCATTTCTAAGTTGAGGAGTTTCAGCTGTGTTTGCCTCTATGATGTCCTGTACAAATGAAGTTTCATCCTTAATGTGAAATCTTTCAGGCTGCAAACTTATTTTCGATTTTTTCTCTTTTCCTAGAAGTCCTTTCTGGTCCCTGGGCTGATATGGCTTTCTGGGTTTAGGTACACAAGTTGATTCAATTTCTTCTTCTTTTTCAGTGTCAGGAATCTTTCCTTCATGAAGAACACTAAACTTTTCAGAGACTTTCTCTATGGCATCTTTCCTATGAACAAGCAATTTAATTTCATCCTCCTTTTCTTCTCCAGAATCTCTTTTTGCATGTTCAGATGTTATAGAAATCAATTTCACTTCCTCATCAGGTAGTGGTAGTTCCTTCTTTGTGTAAGTAACGTGACCCATTTCAACTTCTAATTTCTCACCTGTAAGGGTAGTCTTTCCTGAAACTACAGGTGTCATTTCTGGTTTCTCTTCTTCAGAAGCCATGGTGAAATATTTAAGAGATACTTTCTCCTGTTCATCTCTCTCTGAATTTGGTATTCTGTCTGCTGTTTCCAGTGAGATTTTATACTCACGTGGCTCTATGGTCAGAAATGTTTCCTTAGGACTTACTTTCTCTTTTACTTGTAAGCTTTTTTCAACCAAAATCTTCTTTAACACAACTGACTCGGGCTTTTCTTCTTCCATTGAGGGCATTTTATCTCTATGCTTTAGTACAGATGGTGCATCAGGCTTTTCTGCAGCTATAAAGGTTTCATAGGTAATTTAAAGAGTTAAAATCCATAAGAATAAGTATCAGGAACAATATATTTTAAGACAAACTTTCCAGCTATACCTGAAATAAAATGAACATAGAACACTTTTCCTCTACACAACAGAAAAGAAACAAAATCAACACAATTACAAAAGAAGGATAAGAATGGCACACAGGAACAGAAAACCTAAGTAAAGCACTGTCTTAGCATTGTCTCATTAAATCATCAATTTAAATCCAGTGCAGGTTAAAAGTAGCAGAAAATGACAGCTATCTGGTCACTGACAAAAAATAGGTTAATTGTGCCACTGCAGGCTACATCACCAGATCAATGGCCAAGAGACATTAATGATTTGGCTTCTCGAATGCCCAAGATCTGAGCTCTACTGTAACATGAGGCCCTTTGAATGGTGAGTGAGCAGAATGTACATCAGCTCTGCTGGCGGACCACAGGCTCAGAGTGTTTCAGAGGAACTGGAACCTTCACAGTTCTTTTTTTTTTTTTTTTTCACAGCAGGCTTTGTTCTGGGGTCCTAAGCATAGCAGATGAAAGTAGCAATACTCTAGTTCTACAGCATCACTGCCACTTTTCCTCAGAGCTTCAATGTTCAGAAACCTGTGTAACTTCTCTTTTTCTACACAGAAAATACAAGACGCAATTCACAAAACATATATCAGGACATAAAGAACATCAAGAAAACAAGAGAATCCACAAATTTCATAGTAGGACAACAAATAAAGACGCACATATTACCATCCAGACAAAAGAGCACAGATCAGTCTCCACAGTATATCAGAGGTGTTTTTGTTTTAAATTAGGTGACACTAGCTAGAATAACAAGATCTTTGAATAGGACCTCAAATCTTCCTGTAATGAATGAGTTACTGTACAGCTCTTCACTCTTTATACTGAAGGTATTCAGGTATGTGAGATAGAAAAACCTAATAAATAGCATAGAATACACATAAATACCTGCTTTCTTTCCAACAACGGGAGCTGTCACTGGAGCAGTAACAGTGGGTGCTGGTTCTGCAGCTGGTTTTGGAGATTTAAGAGCTGTACAGGAAAAAATAGTTTTAATATGTTACTTTAAGTATGGTGTTCTTTAAAATGTTTTGTAGATGGTAGGTTAGTTCTAGTCTTATTAAATCTAAAGGCCTTTGTGTGGACACTTAATACTCAAGCTGCACAAGGTGCTGGGTCATCTTGTCTAGACTGTTCTTTTGCCAAGAAAGGCTGGACCAGATTACCCTTGAAGCCACCTTCCAACCTGGTATTCTATGATTCTATGAATGCCCTTTTAACGAGAAATCCCTGAATGGAAAATACTAGACACACAAGAAAGGCTTTGCCAGTATTCACGACTGAAGAATTCTTACCTACTGCAGGTTTAGGTTCAGGCCCAGGAACTGGGACAGACGCTTGCTTAATTTCTGCCATGTCAAACACAGAAATTACAAGTAGGTTAGTTTACATTTCTTGCAATCACATTGAGCATTAGAAGTTAGGAGCAACAACACAGAGAGAGCTAAATGAAGACAGAATTTATTGGTTTCTATTTTATTTGGCCAAAAAGCAAGAAATTACCTTGAGATTAAGTCTTGTAAAGCAAGATTGGAAACAATGGGAAAAAAGATGAAGTTTTCAAACATTGAAGAATAAAGACAACAAGAAATCCATAAGACTGCAAAATGGTTAATGAGGACACAGTAGTCATAACAGACTGGAGGACAGTAATGCATTATGTTAATATAGCATGATATTCAGCACTGAATAGTCTTTAGTTGCTGCAGTAAGGAAAAAGAGCACCACACGTCTGTACCTTTTGGTGGTTCAGGCACATGTTTCTCCTCTTTTTTTATGGCAGGTATCTCAGTTTTCTTCGTAGGAACTTCTGGGACTTTAAAATAGTATTTTTATTTTGCAAGATATATTAAAACACCTTAAATCCCTAAATAGAATACCCTCAAGTGTATTTAAAAGCTTTGATTGTTTTTACATGTAAACAGTTTCAGATGTTCATAGGGTTTAGGAATATGTATTTCTTAGAGTAAGATTTGAATAAATTAGAAACTATAAATGGGTAAAGGAACACATATTTGTAAAAAGTTACCTAAAAGAATGCTTGGATTAACTGTTTTGCTGTAGTTATATTTTTATCAGTATTATATAAAATATTTGTAAAGCTCTTTTCTATACACAATAAAGACTGAGAAACAATCCCAAAATGCAGAATTCAGACCCAAATGTGAATGTCAAACTTGGTTGTGCTTCCAGCTAAGATTTAAATTGCACAATTAGGCCAATGCAAGCCCTATTTTAAGATACCAGTTTAATTCCTGAATTTAAGAAAATACTACTTACTAGTGGGATTTAAAAAAAATTTATAATTTAATATATAGATTTGATAGTAATCTAGTACCTTCAGGTTTCTTAATTTTTTCTACTGGTGTAGGTACTGGTTTAACTTCTGGTTTTGGCTCTTTTTCTGGTTTAGGTTCTTCCTCTTCAGGTTTCTTTTTAAGAACTTCAAAAGAAAAGAAATCTCAGTTTTTAAAGCACAGGCAAATGAATAAGACAGGGAACAAGACAAAGATTAAAAACATCAGTCATAAAGAAACAGGAAAATAAAATATATAGCTCAATAGAAATGGAAGACTTGTGTAACTATTCAAGATACTATTCTGAAAGTCATTTAAAATTCAAGTCGTTTAAGGAAAAAATACATTTTTATTAAGAGCAGTCCATCTGAGAGGAAAGATTTTAATGTTAACTGTGATAGCATAAAACTTCTTGTAATATCTTATATCTTTCTTCTTTTATTTAAATGATGATTTGCTATGTGTAATTATGAATTGTTAACTGTAGTTAAAGATGATTTTTAGGGACACAATGCAGGATTATAGATTAAACTCCCATTTACTTCAGTGAGAGAACAAGACTACATCCTCAAGTATGGTATTCAGAGAGCTCAGATTTATATAACGTCTGTTTTCCATTTTATTGATTTCACTTATTTTTGTCCTCTCAGTTCTCCATCTTGGATATGTAATGACACTGTCATCTGAAAAATTGAATATCTGTATTTTATTACGTTGTCTGAACTTTGAAGGTACGCAGGCACGAATCATCCCTCTCTGGTATTTCAAAGAGAATTGGAATTAGTGCTTCATTTTTCTAAGCAATAGTTGAGCAGAAAATAATTCAGAATCATTTCCAGACTTTGCAGGAAAGGGATGTCCAACAGTGACACGAGGTTCTGTGATCTGTGTGGTACTTCTAAGAAAACCATAAAAGAGAATACATAGACCACACATGTAACTTTAATAACATTTACACTGCCACTGGACAGGGGTCCAGAAGCTGAAGACAGTGGAAAACTCTCAACTCTAGTATAAAGAGATCAGGAAAATGGAAGAGAGAGATATAGGGAACTAGATTTTCATTGTTCTGCTCTGTTTTCATTACAGATTTTTTTGGATCTGAGAGACTTTCAGGCTACCCCTGCTTAATCCCTGCAACTACAACTGCTTTTCCAAGAAACAGACATCAGACAGTATTTGATCATGTAATTTTCCATACCACAAGCATAAACCAGTTTTACTTAGGGGAGTTTGTTGAACAATGCTAAAATGCTGGTTTTTTTAAAACAGAGCCAAGTTACTATACCTCTTTTCAAAACAACTTCTTCTTTTGGTGGGGGAGCAGCCTCAGGAATTACTTTGCGAGGTTTCTTTACAAGTCCAGGCACTTAAAAGAATATTATTCCAGATTTTATTATAGGTTCATAACAGTAATAAGAGTTAACCAAAAACTAGCCTGTCCAAACACACAAATCAAATGCTAGTCCACTACTGAATATTAAAATCAAAGGTAAAATTCTTGATGTTGAAGTCAATAGTTTTAATATATTTTCTATACAACTTGCATACAGCTGTCATTGAAGCTTATACTTAAGAGAAAGTTTTCATACAAATCAACAGAAGAGAAGTATGGTTTGAGAAAACTGTAAAGGTTATGTATTCAAGAAGAGTCATCATCATAGTAATATTTTTATTTCCTCGTCCTCTTTCACTACAGGCTTATGTTACATATCTATTCATATGAGCTGTCTGTGACATTCAGAAGGATCCACTTTAATCTCTAAGCTTGGAACAGCACTAAGAAGGAATGTTGTCCACTGCTTAACTGCTTCGTTTATCTTAAACCCCAGTACATATGAATAATATAAAGGCATACCTGTGAAGTGGCTTGCTCAACACATTATTCATTCCTATCTCTACAGAGTGTCCTCTCACAAAAATAAGTTAAATTCCAGAAAAATATTAAACTAAATATGTTGGAACATACATTTAAACAGTATTTTATTGTTTTATTTCTAGCTAAGCAGAAAACCAAAGTGAGCATCTCCACAAGTGGTAAAACTCATAAAAACTATCTCACTCTTTTATGTTTCTGTCTCCTATATCTCACAGATTGCATGATGGGAGATTAAAGTGGACATAAATACAACACAAACATATATGCCCAAGATGGGGGTGCACTGCTGAGCAGAATCTAACACAGACAGTGTTTCGATATATTTGAGCAAATTAAAGAAGAAGATACTGAGAACTACAACTTTGGGATCATGAGAGGTTTAGTTTAAATAAGATCCTTATACTAGGTAGGTACCTTTAGCAGGTGGGGGTTCCAATTTCGGAGGCTCACCAGGTTTTGCAGCCACAGCCTTCTTCCTTGCTTCAGGAGCTTTGAAGAAAATTATTTGAATTTTACAACACAGGTTAGACTCAAAAAAGAAAGGAGTTTTCTAAAAAATCCAAACATCTCATTAATAGTATTGATGTAGTAGGACAAAAGCTGCAAAGCTAAGATCCTTGCTGATTAACTGTTTAGAAAAAGTCAGATGATCTGTAGGAAGCACAACTGAAATGAAACTCATGTTCATATAACACCAGCAAATTATTGCTGGGGATTCTTTTCATTTTTAGGAATATGTTAAAGAGAGAAGAATTATGTTAAGGATAGAAGAATGTGTTAACTTGATTAAAATTGTTCTAATAAATTGTTTTTTTCCCGTAACTATTGAAAAGAACCCATGTAAATTGCCTTGGCATAACACTGATAAAAAATCATGAGGGTCTGAGCATTAGTGAGGCGCACCATTAAAGTACAGTATATTAGAAAAGAAATAAAAAAGACACAAAATGATAGTTTTAAAGCATGCTTTTCAAGATTCATAAGTATAATTTTAAAAGATTATGTTTTGAGTTTCTACCGTTATTTTTGGCTTCAGATGATTATACCTTTAAGTAGATCTTTCGCCAGTTTAATATCTTCTATTGGTTGGGCAGGTGGTGGTAGTGGTTTTCGCTTTTCAGGGATCTTCTTTTCAGGTTGTGGCACTTTAAATAACATTAAGTAGATTTAGAATAAATTTCCTATGATGGTAGTTATGTGAAGAGTAATGTACAAACCTAGAGACCACCATTTTCCATTTCTAGTGAAGCCAGTGAAAAAATGTCATTGAATTAAATGAGAGCATGAAAGAGCCTTAGGTTACTGCTTCATAGCATGCACACTATACAAATACCCAAGCTGACTTAAAAAACCGTGTTAGTGACATGAGAACAAAGGTAGAAAACCAAATGATGGGAAAACTCTTGTGGACATGAAACAAAATGAAAGCATTTAAAATAATCTTCAGGTTGTACTTAGAATTAGATGATCAGAAATAACTTCCAGAACACAACAATGGAAGAATCACAGAAAGACCTACAACACAGAGGTGACCTACAAGGTACAGGCACATGTGTGGAAAATGAGAGAGCAAGAAAAATCTGCACATGATGATAATGAAAGAAAGGTGTGTGGCAGCCTCTAGGGAAGTACTTTGTATACCTTCAACTGGTAAAGCTTCTTCAACTTCTACAGCTGGAATTTCTTCTGCTTCTTCGGGCTCAATCTCCTTTATGATTTCATATTCTTTAAAGAATATTGACAACTGGTGTAAGTTTTCAATTACAAGATTGTCTTGCATGAACAATTACACAGATATAACTAAAAAGAAATCTACTCCAACAGACACAGACAAATACAATTAGGATAAGTAATCACTCAGTATCTGTTACCTTTGCAGTTAATGCAAGATTTCGAAAAACTAATTTGTTTCTAAGCATGAGTCAGGATTGTGTGAAGGATAGAATTTTTTATGTATACAATATAAACTAAACATTAAATTTGTGGATGAGTCATTGTAACAGGAAAGAATAAAAATGTCAATGCTCTCAATTAATTTAAGATTACAACAGCAACATAAATACTAACTTTTGAGAGACTCCAATTTAGTGGGAATTTAATATTATCTTAGAAAGACACATATCCTGTGCACGTATTTTACTTCCACATATGAAGATACAATACCAGATACAAGAAATATTGACTAGTATAATCTAAAATATGAAGTAAACAACTTAAAAACATTACAATGTGAGAAAAAGGAAAATGTCTCCTTTAAAGCTTATACTTGGAAGAACAGAACAAAGGATTGTTTTTAGAGTAAAATCTGTGGTGGCACAAACCTTCACTAGGTAGTGATTCAGGTATTTTAGGAATAGCAACAGGTGCTTTCTCCTCTGAGACAGGTTTCTTGGGTACCTCAGGCACTTAAAAAAATATTAAGTTTCTTTTATTTTTGTGTATATAAATGTACATATGAAACATAAAAAGACAAAGACATCTAGCACACACAAAATCACAGAAACAGTGGCCATAACCAGGAAAGACTCTGCTCCAGTCTTTCCCAAGGTAGGCTACATTCAACTGACAAATTTTATAGACTCAGTTACGAACAAAGAAAAGAGAGAATATAGAAAACACTTCTTTTCAGGAGATGCCTCCTGGCAATATGTACCTTTGGTTGGAGGGAGCTCTGGTTTTTCTAATTGTGACTTTTTAGGTGTTGTAAGAGGCACTTTCTCTTCTGGGACAGTCTTCTCTGGCACTTCAGGTTCTTTAAAGATATTAGTAAATTTTCACTTTTGTGACTATTAAGACACATATATACATATAATAGTGAAAAGTGCAGTGACTAAAAAGAGGAGGCCATACAAAACATGAAGAATAATAAATTTAAGCAGCAGATTATCCATTTGGCACTGTATACATCAGTGAAACAAGGGAAAAGGTATTCAGAGAATAGAGATAAGGAGATGCTCAGTCGATGAAGTATGTACCTTTAACAGAAGGAACTTTATGTTTTCTAAGGACGGGCACAGGTTCTGGTACTTTTGGCACAGCAACAGGCTCTGGTTTCTTGGGCACAGCCACAGGTTTCTTGGGCACAGCCACAGGTTTCTTGGGCACAGCCACAGGTGTCTTTGGCACAGCTACAGGTTTCTTGGGCACAGCCACAGGCTTTTCAGGAATGACCATTGGCACCTCCTCTTCTGCCTCTTCCTCCTCAATCACCTCAGGCACTTTAAAGATATTAGTTGCTTTTACTTGAATGAGCTAAAAGTCATGCACATGGAGATTCAAAATGACGAAATGCTGCTCTTGCCCCTCCCCACAGAGTGCAGAGG
>VWPU01002014.1:0-80199 GCA_013398955.1 Callaeas wilsoni | reverse complement strand
CACATGGTATTCTGACAAACTGCATGGAGACAAGCTCAGGAATAAACTGATGTGTCTCTCACTTAAATCCCAACCAAGCAACGAGTTGTAAATGCTCTTCTCTTCGGTCTGGGACACTGCAGGCTCCTTCCCAAGGCCACCATGCACATCCACGGCCGCTTAATGACACGTCCCTGCTCACTCCCAGAGAGGGGTCACGAACAAGTCTGACCTTTCTCCTTCTAACTCTGCCTCAAGACCGTTTGTCACACACAAAATTGTCAGAGCATGGGGAGATCTATTCTCTCACTGCCTTTGTGTAACCAGTTCTATAAATATTAAGCCAAACTTGAGGTCTTTAGCTTTCAGATTCACCAGACATCTTTGCTGGCAGCTAGGAAAAGCCTCTTTAATAGGCTACCTGACAGTTTGTAACCATGCCAGCAGAGACTTTTCAGAGAATCAATCAAAAGCTGGAGCCCTGCAGAACTGCTAGACTGACCTTGTCATTTATATGCCTCCAAAATGTTTAATGGTGCCGGTTATGTGAATTTGGAGTGGATCAACTTTCTGACAATAACAAATGGTTCACTGCAGAGCAGGCCAACTACTGTTTGTCACAAAGGTACTGCTCCTTAATAAAAAGATATTGATAAAAATGTTTAAGACATATAAGACAAAATTTTAGGGTTTTGTTGTTGTTGTTTTTTTTGTTTTTTTAAATGAAAGATACAAGTGTTCATACTACATGATGACATCAACCAGTAATTTTCAGAGTTCTTTCCCCGTTATTTTTAGTCTACATAGTCTGTTTGTCAACAGCCAAACTTTGGAGGGAAAAGCAGATTTCTGGACTGGAGACATGAATCCAGCCCACATCTCCTGTTCACCAGGACCCAATGGCAGTATCTTCCCATGTGGTTCTTAGTAGGTCTTATGGTCTGTCCTTGCCACAGATTCCTCAGCTGTATTTTGGAACTTACGGCACCTGGCAGTGCCACAGACAGGCTGTGAGAGTTCATGGCTTGTGAAGGGACAGCTTCAAATATTACTCTTCTTTGTTATCACAAGACCCATTTTCTGGCTTGTGAAGTCCACTGAGATACCATAGCCACAGCAAATATTAACAGCAGTTTATGTAGCTAAAAGGATGCACGAGTGAAGCAGCACACATAAGGAGTTTCTGGAAATCAAAGTATGAATCTGATCCTATGGGAATGCTAAGGAGAGCTTGACAAGTGATTTTAGCACAAGATATTTAGCCTCAGATACTAATAAGATCCCATTAAAAGAATTGCAGTGATCTCTCAAAGATTTAATGCCATGTTCATGGGAATCATGGAGCACTGTAACAATTCCCTCTGGCTTCTGAAAATCCCACTGAACAGATTGGTACCTCTGCAGTTATGGCCCTGTTTTCAGTTTCACAGCACACCATCTGCCTCACCTGTACCATTTGCTTTGCCCCATCATCCTTCCCAAGCACTACAGAAATACTTCTTTTCAGAGGGAATTGGGCTGCAAAAAATACCTGTCAAAGCTGATTAGACAGAATGGGAAACGAGTGTTCAGGCACCATCCAGGCATAGAGGGAAAATCCAGCAATAAAACTGGCAACATCTCCCTGTTCTGTCACACTTCACTTGTGTGCCCAGAAAGTAAATGTGAAATACAGCCTAGACTTCTATGAATGTATTACCTAAAAGCTGTTCTTTAAATAGCAGATATTTGTGCCAAGAGAAACAAAATATTATTGTTGTTGGATTTTCAAGGCCAAAGAAAGCAGACCCTGGAGACTACTGCTATCCATAGTGACATGATTCTTTTGACCACCAACCCTCAGCAGTCATATAGTATTTCTTGTGATTACTTTAGCTCTTAGGATGATTCAAGAACTGAAAGTTGAGGACACAGAATTTGTGCCAAAAAGATTTTATCAATCAAAATGCCTGCAAAGTGCTAAAAAAGCAAAACACATGCACACAGGAGTCAGTCTGTGTTCCTTCTTGGGTTTGTAACACTATTCATTTATAGTAGCCATCTGAGATACTTGGGCATTTTAATAAAGGGCTGCTTTATAACCAGACTTAAATTCCAAACGTGCTCCAGAGGCTATGGAGCCCTAACAGAGAAGAAAGAGGTGGGAGGAGGTGAGAAAGAAGAAGGCTGGAAATTTGGCTTATGGCCCTGCACAGAGACAGGGGACAAGACTTGGTCAACACCCTCAAATATACATTCTCACATGTAGGTACTTTTGTATTTAGGCTTTCAAGTCTGAAATCTGGTTGTTATTTCTGTGCATGTCTGAATCCTGCAATGGTAGCACAGGAGAAATGAGTTACTGCAAACGGATGAGTTAAAACTTAAGTCTTATGAATGTAGCTGATGGACCTTTCAGTTTTATCCTAAGCAGCAGAACTGGCATAAACAGCATCACTTAAAATGACTGTTTCCAGTTAGGGTATGAACAATCTTTGTTTGAATTCACTGGTTTTATCAGAAAACAAGTGTTTCAAACCAAGAGCTTTTGTAAGTGACTCCTCTCAGCAAACACAGGGAGTGTATTTGCTGCATCTCTGTGCCCTCTGAGTCAATGTTCACCTTAAGCCACACTTGGAGTTCTGCTTCATAATCTTATGATACTACTTTTAAAGCTTGAGACTGAGGTTTGCAAGGTAATAAAAAATTTGATTCAAACCTAATGTTTTAGTGAGTTGGTCTCAGTCTTACAAGTTCTCCAGCATAAGACAATCCGTGGGTCATTGAAATTTTATTAATTACCAAAAACGACTCAAACTTTACAAAGACTGCTGCATGATGAGTTTCCTAAACACATCCACTTTTGCTCTCATAAAAATGACTTCTCATTCTTATCTCCAGTGTGACTTAAAAATGGCATGAATAAATAGAAAGAAACTGTTATTGAAGCAGAATAAATCATAACAATAAATGCATGCTTGAAACAGCATACTATTTATCGGTGTAATTTTCTGACTTGTGCGTTCTGAGAGAAGACACAGCAGCTAATAGATCAGATGAAGCGAAATTAAAAGCAGTCTGAGATAATAGTGAATAACACTGAAGACAGAGAACAACTTCATTGTTTCAAAGTTCAGACACAGAAATTATGGGCATTGAGAAGACAATGGGAACTTCAGGTTCTCTTAACAAAATACCTGAAGCACTTTAAATAAATTAAAAGAATAAAAATAACTGAGGTGGATTTTGAAAACCCGAAACCAAATAAGTTGCCTAATAATAATGAATCAGACTCTTACTGTATGAATTGAAAGATAATGATTTGCTTACTGTTTACTCCACTGTGATCTTAGAATTACACCCAGCTTTTTAAAAAACTATTTTTTTTCCTCATTGGCACAGCAATTCCATAAAGCCACTAAAACTCTGATGTGAGAACACGTAAGGACATTTTAACATTATTATATGTGCATATTTTACCACTTGAGAGAAATCTGAGAATGTCTTTCCAACTTTAAACCTTTGCTGTCTGTTTTCTTACTTTTGCTGCATTAATTGTAGAGGAATCTTTGTAGAATTCCATGTAGGAAAGGCAGGGAAAAAAGTGTTCCCTGGGGGAAATATAAACATGGTAGGAAAAATAGTAACATTAATTAAAATATCAGAAACCAGGTAATTTTAAAAAGTCTGTTCACCCCAGGATTTTCCACCACTTGATTAAAAAGGAAATGCTCCTAGCTTTAGTCTATTATTAACTACTTTCCCAATTCTTCAGGGCAAAAAAGACAGAAAGCAGAACAATGGAGTAAAGAAAATGTCTAGGCAAGAAAAAACCCTTAAGGCAAAGGCATAAAGTTTCAAGTTCAAGGTACTAAACCCACAAAATGACACAGCCAAATTGTACCTTCAAATGCCAACAGCAAACACAGCATTTTAATGAGAAGTAGGTGGATATACATGAATCAGATACAACAACTGCAGTTCCTCAAGAGCAAATACTGACTCACACCTTTTCTGGGTTTATGAGCCTTTCCACACGGCTGTCTCCGAGGCACATCCTCCCGAGCCATGGGGTTACACACCTCACCAGACCACCTGCCAGCCCCACTGCAGCTGTGCGTGCTCAAGCCTGTCCCAGCAGCACGGCAGAACGGGTTAATTTGCATCACGTGCACCACATTAATCCACATTAATTTGTTTCACTCTGCAAGCAGCAAAGGCAGGCGCCTGCACGCAGTCATTTGCCTCAGCTGGCTGCTTGCAGCTCTACAGGATGGTCAAACTCTATCGCTTGTAATCAGGCCATCATATTCTGCTCTACAAGGGGAGGAAAGATGAACAGAAGCTTGGATGCTGAGAGAATCAGGTGTCTCAAACTGCAGGCAAAGAGCAGCACTGAAATCCAGTCCCTTTAGGCTGTGGGGCAGCAGGAAGCATGGGCAGTGCACAGCAGGAGTCAGCAAACTTAGAAATACGCTCAGATATCCACAGAAATTCAGCTTAGAAAGGGCAGGTGAAGGTAACAGACTTTAAATCCCCTGTCAAATACACCGGACTGTGGTGTTACAGCACTGTGTTCCAAATGAGGAAGGGGGGCTCAACCAGAGAGATTTCCATTTCTGCAGTTAGGTGAAAGGCTTTTCTCCAAGGAGACGCTACTGTAGTAGCATTAAATTTTCATTTTCTCAGTGAGTTTGCTCGCCGAATATATTTTGAGTGATTTTTGTTTTGTTTTCAAAGCTCACGGGAATGAAAAAATGAAACACCAAACTGGATGCCTCTTGGAAATGAACGCTGTTAATGCTGGCACTGCACGTTTCCATAAACTAGTTTCATCACTCAAACCCTAAGAATTTTCCCCCACAGAGTACTGTAACAAAAGTTAATGTACAAGCTTTTATATGCATCCTGGAACACTACATTAGAACTGATTTGGCTATGACACATGGCTAAGCTTGTCCTCTGCTTTCTCCTTCCTATCACACTCATGAGACCTGGGCCAGCCTGACAGTGCTACAACAGACTGAAATCAGCTATTTTGCTTTTACCAGAAAAAAGGTGCACTTTTTAAAAGTGTCAAATCATTTTTACTACAACAAATAGGTCAGGATTTCAGAAAACAAGTATTTGATTTTTTGTTTCAATTTCTGTGAGCATGTTATGATCCAGCTGTGCTTTACTTCTTGAAACACGCCATCAAAACTTGACTAGGGTGCAGCAGAAAGCTGATTCAGTATATGCTGAGTGGCTGATTCCTTCCAAAGAAGAATCTACAGGATAATAGACTCTTTTCCTTTCCCACACTGTCATATTTTAGTCCTCCTTGTGCCTTGAGAACACAGTAAGAAATACACCTCCCAGTCCTCACTCTGCAGGCTCTGGGGCAGGTTAAGACAAGGTACTTGTCCTTCTGCCCAGCTCTTTTCTGACATACAATGCTCCCATATGACTGTAAGAGAGCAGTTCGTGCCGTGTTCTTTCTCAGCCTACTCTCAGTGCTGTTTAAGATGAGCTTGTGGAGTACTGGGTGAGAAACAAAATCAGTAAATTGGTACTCAAATTCTTTCTCCTCTCTAGTGAGTGAATAGGATGTGCAGAAGGAGGGAAAGGGGGACATGAGGAATTTATAACATATGAGAGCTATTTACTGAGTCTTGAAAAAGGATGCAGGGCTGTATCTACAGATTAACTACACTCCTATAGGTCCTGCATTCCTACAAGGGCTTTTAGCTTGTTACTGAGTCAAAAGAAACTCCTGACACTAAAACAAACAAAACCCCCAAGGGGAGCATGTGTTTGTGTTGTGTGATAAACTTATAAGGAATTGTGCCATTGAGTCTTTCCAAAGCTGAAAGTTACTGCTGATTTTGCGTTGAAGAAAAGGATGCCCTCTGTTCTCACAGATTATCAGACCAGAAAGTACCCATAATATGCTGTTCCACAGCTCTGTTTGGCACAGGCATGAACTGACAAACAACCAACAATCCTTGCTGTGTCTGGCTCATGGCAAAACCTGTACCAGCTCTGCACTAAAAAGAAGAATGTGAGCTACCTCTAAACACTAAGGATTTAAAAATCACAACCTTCAGACTCTTAAAACCCCTTGACATTTCCAGGACGTCAAAGTACTTCTGAAGTTGTTAATGCACCAAAGCACATTTTAGAGTTCAGAAACACGACAATTCAATTTAGGGAATATGTGTGAAAATTGGAATTTAAACCTAAACATAGCAAGACCATATTGCAACTTTCCCCAAGCATATTCCTTTGAAGAGCACGCATACTTTCCTCCAGAAATCTGACTGCTTAAAATAGCTGTCAGCTTTCTAAAGGGAGTGATTAATTCCACTGGAGTTATTTCTGCTTCCAAGAGTACTCCTAAATTTAACTGACAATGGGGAAAGCTGCTGCTAATGGGTGTTTCATGTATTTTAAATAAAGCCCACATTTACGCGTTGCTAAGTGTGTGTTTTTTTAGTTTTTTAACTTGATTTTCATTATACAACTGATCAGTCAATGCTTATAAACCACTGATCAAAGCCGTTCAATGACCGCTAGTGACTGCTAGTAATTAATTAGTAAGTGCCTTGTAATTGCCTCAGAGCTAGTAGCACCTGTCTAGTAATTCCCAGTAACTACTACAGCTAGTAAGTCACTAGTAACTGCTCAGTAACCACAACAAGAGCCTCTCAGTAGCTACCAGGAAGAGTCTAACAACATGGCAATAACTGCTGGTAACATCTTAGTGCCTAACAACTGCTAGCAATGACTCTGTAGCTCCCTATTGTCTGCCTAACAATTGCTAAACTACTAATTACTGCCTTGTAACTGGCCTAGTAAATAATAGTTACTGCCTACTGCCTGCCTAACAGCTCCTAGTAGCTACTCAACACCTGCCTAATAATTAGTAGTAATTGCCTTGTAACTGCCTAGTAAATACTAGGCCTAATACCAGCCCTTCCTGTCATGGCCCCATTGATCCATCCCTCTTCAGGGCCAAATTCCTTTCAGCCCCCATTGTTTCCACCCCAGGGAGAATGAGCAGAGTAATTTTCCCCAGTTTTCCCTGCTGTTGCCCCAAAAAGGGTCTTCGTCCCCATCAGGGCCTCCCCTCGCCCTGTGAGGGGTCACATTGGATGGTCAAAGCTGGGTTGCAGTGACAGGATGAGTCTGAGGAGCTCCTGCTTGGCACATGGATTGTTTCCTCCTCTTTTTGCCTTTTTTTCTCTCTAATTCATGACTTGTCTGATCTTTGCTCACAACAGTCCAAAGCTGCTGCCATTAAATTTGATAAAATCGTGCTTTGGATAATTTTTAGAGGGCAGCAGGGGGTGCTGCTAGTTCTCCTGCTGGGAGCATAGGGCCACTCACTCCTACAGCCCAGAATCCAGACAGACCCAAAGCACAGAATAATCTTCTGAGGAGGGGTCAGCCTTGCTCCATGCTCCAAAATTCTTCTCCAGCTGGCTTTGAAATTCAGTGTTTTCTCAAGTGGCTCAAAGTAGGTTCACTGCTCTAAATACGGATTGAAAAAGAAGGAATCCCTGATATCCTGCATCTGCTTTGAAAAGATCGGTTCTTTGTTGTAATTATATTATTTGTCCTGTTATCTATTCTATTCTGTATTATTTGTTATCTAGGAACCAGAAACAGTGCTTCATGTGATTAAAGACTTGGTTCAGTATAGTCACATTCCAAGTTGTGTGACTTTGGGAGGAAAAAACCAATCAGCACTGATTTTGAGGTGCTAAAGTCCTTCTGGCAGTTTCTAAAAGATGACTACAGGCAAGGGAATAACCTGTGAATAACAAGTGAGACCAGAGCATTCTGACATCACCTATCACACACATAGAGCATTGCAGTTAAAATTGTAATTGCTTGTAGGAGTTAATTGCCTGTAGTGACTTTTCTAGGCTGCACAGCGTAAACTGGGAGGTCTGTGCTGATGGCTCTGGGACAGCTCTGGCCCTCCTCAGGAGCAGTGGAGGTGTCTGGTTGTTTGTGGAAACGCTGCTCATAACCACATGAACAGCCGGATCACCCAGAATTTATGGAGCTGTGGATTGATACTGTTTGTGCTTGGCGCACGCGGGCGGCCTATAAGGGCATTTGTTACGATACCAGACTTCATTTGCAGGCACGGAACACTGCCAGAGGCTTTAAGCAGAAGGTGCTGAGCAGTTCTGTGTCTTGAAGAGCCCAGTGATACTTCCCACTGCCTTGGAAATGTAAAGGATTTATTTTACTGCCACAGGATGCACAGGATTTACCCTCTTTATTTCTCTGCATCTCACTTTCGCTGTTAACCAGGCAGATTTTTCTGTGCAGCACAGAGATGTGGGAAGAGGTTTGCAATCATTGTTAAGTGCATAGTGCTTAGAGATGGAGCAGGGAACAGCATCAGGTTTCCTCAGGGTGGGAGGGTGAGATTAGCAGGAAGCAGGCCTGTGAAGTGCTATTAAATGATAAAAAAATGCTGAAGGGCAATGTGGGCTGGGTTCAGTTTTCACAGCGAGGTTCACTCATACATGAGGGCCTTTCCTTGTGTCTCCCTGAACTTGCTCTGGTGCAGAGAGTAAAGCCAGGGCCTTGCTGCTCTGAGTTTAGTTTCTCTGGTGGACCCTCCTTTTCCACTCAGGTGGCTCAGATTCTCTTCCACAACTGAGCACTGGAGGTGGGGACAGCTCTCAGGTGCTGTTTCAAAGAGGTTTAGTGCATCCAAGATGGTGAGAGTATCTAAGATGTCCTGCTTGCTCCTGCAGTCTGTGCTGAACTGTTGGTTTTCCTTCCAGTTCCTTACACACTGCTCTGTTCATGCACTGCTACTGGCATTTGGGAAGTGAATTCCTCTTTTCCTGGTGGTGACAGGATGCTGAGAATGTCAAGGCACATGTTTCTCTGTTGTCCCTGCCTCTAAAAACACTGCCTGTCTCTTCAAGGGTAAAAATAAAGCAGCTTTGTTTGATTTCTAGAAAAAGCCAGACGACAGTGAGGGGTCAGAAATAGGCATCCAGCCCTCCCCATCCCACTGTCTCAGCTGTTGCTTCCTGAGAGACAGAAGCATGTGCTCGCTAAAAATACCCTGCAAAGAGAATACATTCTCTCTCCAATGGGAGAGTATAAATTAAGCCGAGTTGTAATATATACAACTTCTCGTGGCTGGGGGAAACATTTCCTAACGTCACTTTTGGAGAGGGTTTTCCTAATGAAGCAGAAATCTCAGCCCCGTCCCTTCCCCGCGTAGGTCGGCGATACTGTGCAGAGGATCTCCGGCTCCTGCCTCTGCTGCTCCCACCCCCTCGCCCTCCTATGGGAATGGATGTGGCCAGGGGTGGGGGGACACCAGCCCTCCTTTTATAAGTGTGGCCTTGTGGCACATCCAAGCTGATAGGAGTGACGGGAGATTTGCCTTGCTCCGAGATACCCCCTCCCAAGCCTTGGGGTCCCTGGGATGACCAAAGGAGGAATGGAGTCAGTGGAAGTGTTCACAACTGAAGGCAAAGGCAGGGGTTTGAAAGCCCAGAAGGAATTCTTGCCTGGGGATGTCATCTTTGCGGAGCCAGCCTACGCAGCCGTGGTTTTTGACAGGTAAGAGAAAACCACTCGTAAAACTCAGACCAAAAGTAATCTCACTGCAAAATTTCATCCGGCTGGTTGTATAGAAGTTTGGAGGTGTCTGGATGACATCAGAGAAGGGACTGGAGGGAAGTCAGAAGCACTTCTGTGAAGACGCATTCACAGCTTGTAGTGAATGTCATTCCCAGGGCTCAGATCAGCTTTGTCACTTTTAGTGTGGTGCAGTTTGTTTCCAGGCTTTGACCTTGCAAGGTGCTTGCTGTCGTAACCTTTTAAAATGCAGTGAAAGTTGCACGTATTCAGTGCCTCACAAAATCAGTCCCGTGCTAAACTGCAGTGAACTGCCAGGAGTTAGTGTAATTCAGGTACAGGAATCTCAGACTGACTTTGCTGTAATCTCTAAAGGGTAACACATGATAAAAGTGAGTTCCATTGTGCTCTGTTCACGTGTGCCATCCCCAGCTGCACTTGCAGCTTCATCTCCCGCTGCCTCAAGCTAGGAGCTGGTGGGGATCAGCAAGTGACACTGTTTCTGTTAAAGAGATTAATATTTACAGCTGGCTGAACTAACTGGAGACAAATGTCTGCTTTTGCTCTTTCACGAGACTGGTTTTAAATTTATGTTCACACTGATGTAGCCAGACACTAAGTTCTGGTGCAAGGATATTTTTCTCTTCTGCTGCTTGTTTCAATCACAACATTTGCTCAACCTGCGCTGCTGGTGTGGCTGGTAGGTGCCCACTTCTGACCTTTGAATCAGTGGAAGATTCACTTAAATAACTTGGAAGAGAAAAGATGCAAAGAACTGATTTCTATGTTGATGTCCATCGGGCTAAATCTAAATGAAAGCCTCTGACACAAATGGAGTTTCTTCAGGCTTATAACATGCTAACTGAGAACAGGATGTGGCCCAAATTTTTAAATGGAGGACTTAGATGGCAGCTGAAGGTTTCATTCTGAGCTTAAGAAAGTTGTGAGTGTTCTTCAAGGGCATCACGATGAGTCCTGAGACTGAATTTTTAGCCCCAAACAGCCAGTGACTTTAGTAAATACATTGCACACTAAACAGGGCTGTGAGCTATTCTGCTTAGCTGAGTTTTCTCTGATTAAATCAGCTCTGTTAATGAAGTCTGGGGCACAAGCAGAGGTCAGGCTGCTGTATTAACCCTGGTCATCTCATAGCTGATCAATGCCACTGTGTGATCTGGCAGTAGCAGAGAACTGAGTATTAAATGAACGGAGGAAGAAATAAGTTTTTTGTGTGTCTTTCATTCAGTGTTTCCTTGCCCTTCAACTGTCAGTGGGTGAACATGATTATGCATCTTTGCCACGGCAGAAATGACACCTTTAGTTTTTATTTTAATTTGTCATTGCAAGAGCTCACGTTAAAAAGGTCATTTTTCACCTTAAAATGTTGAGTTCTTGTAGTCCTAATCCTGAGCTCAATTATAGGAGTTGGTGACAAAGTAATTTCTCCTTGATGTGTCCTTTTAGCTCTTGTACTTCAGTTTCACTCGTGTCACTAGCTGGAATTTTGTGATGATTTGCTTCAGAAGTGCCTATGGACAATTATTTCTCTCATATGCCTTATTAAAAATACCTTTTTTTTTTTTAAACCACTGAAAACATTTTGACTTTTGGTGCTGGGTTAAAAATATTTTTTCTTCTATGTGAAATGTTGCACTGTGCGTAGAGCAGAGCTGCCTGTGCTGAAGAGCTACAACTTTGCTGCATTTTCAAATGTCACTTGTGTAATGTGAGATAAGGGCAGAAGCTATCACTGCACCAGCTCTTAGACTGCAGACTGTGTCTTAGGGTGAAGTTTCCAACAGAAAACCTCGGATGCGGAGAGAGGTATTTCCCTGCTTCCTTCCCTTCCTCTCCAAGCTGGGCTGGTTTAGCTCCCAGAGGGCAGGTCCAGAGGTTAAGCAGCAAAAAGTCAAGGTAAACACAGCCCTTTTCTGCAACTGTTGTGTAATAATAATGGATCCTTACCCTCCTGTGACACATTTCATCCCCAAGCACTGAATATAGGTTAGTGGCGAAATGCAGTCCCAAAATCTCTGAAACAGACTAAATGCTTGTTGATTAGAGCTTGGCAGGATATAGCCTGGGTGTGAGAGATAATGGAAACACACATTTATCTTGTGGAAATCACCCTGATGCTTTTCTTACACACCCAGGGCTTTGGTTTTAAAGGTCCCTTCTATTGCTGTCCCAGGGTATCCAGTTGCATCAAACTCCACTGAATTGATTGCTGTCAAAGAAGGATTGCCTGCATCCCTGTATTCTTTATTCCTGCAAGAATAAATCCACACCTGGCCATGGTAGCTGGTTTTACCCTGAAAGAATTGCTGTTGCCTCTGCATGGATGAAGAGGCCAGTGAAGAGGCATGTGCTTTTCCTTGCCCACAAACACAGGTGTATAGGTCCTATAATTGCTATTGAGTCTACATTACTAAAAAGGGTCTCAGCCTGCACACGGAAACCCAAAATCCAGAGTTCCTCATCCTAATTCAACTCCGTATTTCCCATGTCTTGCTGAAAGCACAGTGCATGTGTACTATGGAAAAGAGATGAAAATATGAATGATTGCTGGGTTTAAGTTTTTGGCTCAGCTCCTACCAAATATGTGACCAGGTTTTCCGGAGATCTCAGCTTTCTGTGTGTATAAGGACCACACAGATGCACTAGAGTGCAGAGCTGGTCTCTACTTTGCAGCCCTTTGAAGAACTCAGTCCTTTGGGAAGTCTGTTCCCAGTCCGTGGGTGTTGAGACTCCGAGATCCTTCCCCTGATTTTGCTGTTGAAAGGTGCATGGAAGGCAGTCGCAGTGCAGAGGCCACACAGTGATCTTCTGTGTGGCTGCACAGGGTGTGCACACAAAGCAAAGGTCTTTTTGAGATTGTCACAGAGATACAGCACAGTCGTGCTCTTTAACACACATCTTGAAATGGAAATCAGACTGGGATGTCAGCCACAATTCACCTGGCCAATAACCAGATGGTCAAGTTTAAAGTCAGTAACAAGTTACACGTGGAGCTTTGACAAGCTGCCAGGCAAATAAAATGCTGTATCTGTACTTACTGCCCAGAAAGTCAGACCTCAGGGTTGCTGTCACTGCTGGTTACCTCCTCCACTGCTGGAAGCTGGTTGGAGAGGCTCTTCCATCACCCCACCATGGATTCAATCCAAGGCAACTGGATATCATAGCACAGACTTCAACCTGGCTTATATATGTAGATAGATAAATAGATAAGTAGACAGATAGATGTGAAGAGCTGTCAAAGTAATTTGGACCTGAGGCTGTCACCCAACCGCACTTTATGGATGTCTGTCTTTCAGTAGGAGGCTGAGTTTGAGGAAGTTTGGAGATTTTATTTTGCTAGGAAAAGGAGAAATGTTTTCTTTGGCAAAACTCTATCATCAGGTGTCCCTGCAGAGCCTAACACTGGAGTTTGTGTCCAGACAAGTGAATCCAACACTAAATGCTGATATAATCAATGGAACTCTATAATGTGCAGTGAACATAGACATTTAAGCTCAATGACTTTCCAGACCCCACTGAGTGTGGTGGTGGATTCTCTACTCAGACACAGGGGGTACAAATGAGCACGTCTAGGTGTCTACATCTACAGGCTGCATCCCACCCTGGAAGCCCCTGAAGGTCACAGGGACCCTGAAAGTCCCTAAAGTCATTAAGGCTGGTGAGGGCTTGTGCTCTTCAGCCCAATGATGGTCATCTGAGCAGCAGTTTCTTCCACAGTGTCAGATACTTTTAATCTAGAAGTATATAAAACTCAAAGAAAAATGACGTTCCCATAACCATCAGCCAGCTCATAGTTAGATTTTCAGGCCAGAGTATGACTCACTAGGCTAACCCTGGTCATTGCAGGGGGGTTGGACTAGGACTAGATGACCTTTAAAGGTCCCTTCCAACCCAAACCATTCTGATTTTATGATTCTATAACTTACTTGCTTAACACAGTGTACACTTAGCGTTGACTCCTGTACCAAGCCTGTTACTTCTACCTGAATGAGAGCAGGCTGCTTAAAGAGACAGTGAATGCTGATGGAAAGGGGGTGCAGAACTCTGTTTGATTTCCAGGATAAAGTGTAGACACAGCCTGATCTCTGTTTGATTCAGCTTTGCTGTTATCAGCTGAAATATCACTCAGAAAACACCAATGTCAGGACTGCTTTCCCCTAACATAGAAGCAGAAAGCTGGAATTACATTTTCTCAAGGGATTCTTTGCTTTTGTTGGGGTAATTTCTCTATTTGCAAAGCCCCTGAGCCTCTCACTGAAGCTTTCTCTAATCCTTCCTCCCTCTTTGCTTTCTCCTTGAAGATCCCAGGTCTCCTTTCCTCTCTCACCTTCATGACCACGGCATTCCCAGTGCCTGGGCTCAATGTACTGTATGTGACCTTCTCCTCTGACACATTAGTTGGCTCTCAAGCCTGTCAGAGTTTACATTTCCTATAAGCAAGGGGATGCCTCATATGTCTCCGTCAGCCTTTGCCAAGAGAAGGTTTGCTCTTTAACCAGCAGGACTTGAGGGACAGAAGTCAAGGAAAACAGCGTCATGTGGAGGAAAGCCAAGATCACCTGAAGATCTGCTTGATGAGTGATCTGCAAATTACTAAAAAACTGAGCTCATGCAATTTTTGCACTTCTTTTTGATGTATGAAAGAGGCTGAAAACATTTTCCAAGGAAATGTGAGGAGCTCTGTTATTGTAGTTGGGATAACCTAGAGGTATAAAAAATCCAAAATTTTCCATAAGAGCATGGCTCTGAAAAGACTATGAAAACAAATTCTTTAGAGGTGATAATGATAAAAACTGAGAGCTAATGTGATCATATCCACATTTTTTAAAAAGTTCTTGGGTTTGATTTTTTTTTATTATTATCTCATTTGTTCAAAACCTTTAACAAAACCTGGGAGAAAACCTAGCTTTTTAAAGAAAATCTCATCCACACCTTCAAGAAGAGGCTGGGAAATCTTGCAATGAAAGACTAAAAATAAAATAGTCAAAAATTTGTCTAAAATAAATCCTCCTCTCAAATCAGAAAAACTAGGATATGTCATCCCTGACATTTTAAAGATGAAAGTACTAAGCTCCGACCTCTTTTTAAAGGAGCAAACCCATTCTTATGCTAATAATTCATCTTTAGGTAGCAGGTGCATTTCTTTAGGCTGTTGTCTTTAATGAAATGTTACAGCCTCTGCTTTGAAAGCCAAGCAGACTTTGCCTACATCTGAAGCTGTTCTTATGCTGTTCTCTGTAGCAGACTGAGGAGAGAGATGCCCTGCCAAGCAATAAAAAATAGGACTTAGGTGTAAGTTAGGCCATCTGTGTGTATCATCTGTGATGTACAGAATAGCATGAAGCCATGTTCACCGTTTGTGAGCTACTCACTGTGTCCATCAGCTGCTCAATGAAATCCTCCTCTGTTCTTTGCCACCTCACCTGGCTTTTCCAGGCCATTTAATGAGATGTTGTGAGTGCTGGATGGCAGATGTTTGGGTTGTGCATGTCTCAGAGATGAGGTTAATACATTTCCTGTGACAGTGCTCAGCCCTCTGTCCTGGCAGGTCCAACAGACCTTAATCTGTCTGAATCCAGTCCAAGCAGCCACAAGAGTTATTTGCTTCTTGTGCTTCCACTGTGAGCCGTGCTTGCAGGAGCCCTGGTTTCATTGTCAGTGCTCTGTTACCTCTTGCATTTGTCGGCTGGCACATTGAATCACTGCTTTTGTCACTGTCACTACATCCAGGATTAGTTGTAGTTGCGTGTCTCACCTACGTAACACCAGAGCACGTGAGCCCTTAAGAGTTCAGCTCGGTTGATGCTGGGGTGGGAGGCCAAGGAAACCTGAAGCTCCCCAGAAAGTCATTCACTGAGTCAGTCAGCGGCATCTGCCCTCTAAGTCAGTCCTAAATCCCTGACCTGGCAAGCTTACGATGGGCTGGAGGCATCACTGTACTAAAGAAGATCCTGCTTTTGGGCAGGGTGATAACCAGTTCTCACTATGTGTGGAAGATGGCAGTGAGCACCACAGAGGCCATGGTGTGCACAGACACAGCAAAAAGCAGTGGTGTTGTCCCTGTGGTGAAGCAAGGGAAGCTGAGCAGCAAGACCCAGAGGGTTCAAACCTCCAGGGCTCCTGGGTAGGTGCCACAGCAGAAATCACCTCCCCAGGGGTCTCTCCAGGAACCTTCAGTGCTGCCTGGCCATGCAGCATCCTGACCGCATGGGTGTGGGCTGCTCTCTGTCCCAGGAGGGCAGGTCTGGGATACCTGGAACCATTTTGGGTTGTGGTAAACACTTTCTAGACCAGACAGAGAAGGTTTTATAGACCAGTGATTTCCACAGGCTGAGAGACTTAGGTTTATTCTCATTTAGAGAACCTTAACACTGCAGAGCGGGTGAGAGAAGAGACTGTGGACCACTGCAAGGCTTTGGTGGCCTTGGTGTTGTCTGTCTCCAGGACAGACGGTATCAGAACCCAGCCAAGGGAGAGCCCCACTGTGCCATTCCCTTTTGGGGCATCCAGCTCTGAGCTCCTCTGAGACAGCAGGACTTTGCACAACTGCCAAGGGGCACCTGGGGGATTTAGGTGCTTGCAGATGCATAAGCACTGTTAGTTGAAGATTTAAGGAATAGATCTCAAATACTTGTGTCTCCTGATTTTTTTACCGTGCCAAGAGTCGAGCCCAGGCCTCTGGAGTCCTGATAACACACAGTATCAATAAATCCAGTGTTCTTTGAAACCATTTTGGGGCACAGAGGATCCCATAATGGTTTTGTAAGAGATGCAGTATTTTTTACACCTGCCAGTCGGATTACCCGTGAGTAATTGTCTCTGCAGTTTCAATACCAAATGGGCTGTTCCTTTGCTTTCTCAGAAAGTCTTGTATAACTTTTGTGGTGCATTTCTGCATCTCCTCAGAAATGAGGGATTGCCAGAGCTGGCAGTAAGTTCTGCCAGCCAGGTTTGCTTTGGAAAATCTGGACACCTCATGCAATAAACAGCAAAATGCAAAGCCAGCATTTCAGTATTTTTTTATTCTCCCAGAGTAAACCGAGGGGAGAGCAGAACTTGCTGGAGGACTTGAGTTTTTCCTTCACTGTGTTCCTTTCCAACCTGTCATTCCTCTCTACAAGGAAACTTTTTGGTTTTGCTTTCTGACTGCCCTTAAAACACGCAGGTGGCAGGAGGGAGCCCCTTTCCCCATGGGCGATATCTCCCTGTGCTTCCTGGCACGATGTAACCATGGGGGTTTTATCAGCTCTCTGGCTCTGCTTTGCCTTACAAGGAGTGTGATCTCTCTTGCACCTCTCTGCCCCGCTGACCTGACAGCTGACAGAGCACAGCCTCACATCGCTCCCCAGCTCTCAGCTCTTCCATTTCACACAGTGGAGCTGGCTGCGTCCCCCTTCCCAGACGCGTTTCCCCTGCCCCATCCCAGGTGCTTGCCTTCCACTGGGCTCTCTCTTTCCTAAACGTCATTTTCCACACCTTCATTTTTGCACGTGGTTTTGTCTGATATGGGTCATCCTGCTTTTAAATCAGTGGCCCTATTTATCCTGCAAGAGCCAAGGCACAGGGTAGATTATGTCAGCAGATCACATAACATTTTCAGAGAAAAGAAAATGCATTTTAAATGTACTGTGATATAGATATAAACATGCACAGTCTCTGGGCTGGATTCTCTGGGGCTCTGAATCTGATTCCTGCTTGTGACACATCCTCCTTACGGGATCATCAATATTTTTTTTTATTTCCTCATGCCTCAGTTTCGCCACTCTGCGCTGTGCATAATGATAAATGTTCCTTAGATCATGAAGCCTCTGTGGTCCCTGAGTTTTTGCAGTGAGGAGAGCCTCCCTTCTGGCACCAGCAATGGCTGAGTGATGGGAATTTAAATTCTCCTGTACTGTCAAGCTTGGCTGGAGGCCCAGATAAAGTGGGCAGTTGCCTGGAGAAGTAGACAGCTGGAAACACCAAATCAGGCAGTGAAAAGCCTTCTCTAGCAGCAAGGGGAAAGTCCCAAAATTTTTTGGACTGGAGACCAAAGTGTCTCCCCCTCCTTCTCAGCGAATTAAGTTCTAGGAGCAAAAGCTAGACACAAGAAGGAGCATATGGGGGAGGTTTCCCCTCAGTCTGGGACCCCGGACACTCTCAGAGGGAGGACGGGAGGTCCTTCATCAGTATCCTCTGACGCACTCCTCCCCCAGCCTTGGTTATAGTTACACACATAAAATTGTTGGATGCTTCTTGGAAATCCTGTTTTGAATCCCCCAAAGATGAAATACCCCTTTAGAAGGGGTCCTGGTTATTCCATCACCATTTAACTTACAGCAACAGCACCAGGCAAGAACACAAGGATTAAGCTGGGTGGGATGTTTCTCCATCCTCCCCAAAAATCTTGAGGGGTTCATTTGAGTGGCTGCAGGGAGCCCAGGGGTGCAAAACTAGCAAGATTTTCACTGGGCAGAGCTGGCCCTCACTGATCCAATGTGTCCTTCTGTCCTTCCAGCCTGACACACGTCATCTGTCACACCTGCTTCAAGCGGCAGGAGAGGCTCCACCGCTGCGGGCAGTGCAAGTTTGCCTATTACTGCGACAGGACCTGCCAGAGAGCAGCCTGGCTCAACCACAAAAATGAGTGCTCTGCCATCAAGAGGCACGGCAAGGCACCCACCGAAAACATCAGGTGAGAGCTGGACCCCGTGACCTGGGAGAGGACAGGGCATCCCATGGCAAGGAAGAGCTGAGTGGCCTGATTCGGGAAAGGTGGAGGTGGGAGAAGGTTTAGGACAGGCCAGGAGCATCCCTGAGCTGAAGGGATAGGGATGTGGAGGAGCATCAGTGATGCAAAGAATGTGCTCCTGTTTGGTTTTGTTTTTTGGTGCTAGGCCCCAAAAACACTGAATGTGGTGAGGCAAACCCACCCTGGATGGTTTAGAAGGTGTGGGAAACTGGGGAGTAGGTGGAAAAGTGAAAGAGGAGATGGGTTATTCCCTGGTTTGCCTATAGGATACATTAATTTGTCTTCACATTCTGGCTCCTCCATAAGAAAATGAGAGGAATCCTCAAGGAAACGGGAGCAGTTGTGGAGGGCTGGGGGCCTGGGGGTCTGTAGCACTTTTCCAGATAAGAACACAGGTGCTGGGACGAAATCCTGCACCTCCCTTTCCTCCAGAAGGCGGGGGATGGTGACCATCCATCCCCCACCTGATGCTGAGCCTGTCTCAGTCGGTCTGCCCGCACACAATTCCCACCTCCAGGAGATGAATTTTGATGGTCCTGTGTTGTGTCCTTGTGGTGGTGCTGCTGTAACACCTGTGGCTGTCCCCTGGCCAGGCTGGCTGCCCGCATCCTGTGGAAGATCGAGAGGGAGGGCAGTGGGCTGTCCGAGGGCTGCCTGGTGTCCATCGATGAGCTGCAGAACCACGTGGACAGCTTTGATGAGGAGGAGAAGAAGGAGCTGCGCGCCGACGTGGAGAGTTTCCTGGAGTTCTGGCCACCCCACTGCCAGCAGTTCGGGATGCAGTTCATCTCCCACATATTCGGAGTGGTATGCCAGAGGGGTGGGAGTGCAAATGGGGGAGGGTTTGTAACGCCAGATTTTGGGAGAACCTCTCCAGCTGGCCTGATTTGAGGATGGCTGACTTCATCCCATTCCCCTCTGCACTGACACCGGGAAATTGAGGGATGGCAAGGGCAAGGGCTGAAACATTCTGTCTGTCTAAACGTGCAGACAAGTGGTTTGCTGAATCATAGGTGCTGCATTGTCATCACAAGTCGACTGGGCATCTCTCTGCACCTGGGAGAGCTGAGAAAATCTAAATACAGTTTTAGTAAATACACCTAGAATATATTTGAATATAGCAGATCTGTTTTAGAAGATACATTAACATCTGTTAATATTGCGTGCATTAGATCTTTCACATTGACATAACATATATAATAAAATGTGTCCTTCTGTCCTTCCAGCCTGACACACGTCATCTGTCACACCTGCTTCAAGCAGCAGGAGCGTCTATTGTGTGCATTAGATTTTTTGCATTGACATAACATATATAATAAAATCTGTAAAAAACCCCTAAATGTATTTAATAATATCCATTACTAACTTGTCGACTACAAATTTTTGTTCTTAGTGTAGCAGAGAGGGAAATTCCAGTTCAGGCTGAGCTGCTCTGCTCCCAGCCCTGGCTATCCCTGCATCACCCCCTCAGCTCTCAACACTGCCAAGAGGAGACACACGCTCTGCTCACCCCTCTGCCAGTGGCTGCTGTGTGAGACAAGCTGGCCTTTGCCAGTCCTAGGACAGGGAGAGGACACAGCATCCTTTGGTACCCACACCACAAAGAAAATCCAGTCCACTGGACACAGGGACACCCTATGTGCTAGTGACCAGCACAGCTTGTCAGTGGAGAAGCAAGAAAGTACAGAGGAACTACAGAATCAGTTCACAAAGGAAATAAAACTATTAACAGGGTAAAATAATCAGCAGTTGAGTTAATTATTTCCTTTGGTTTATCCTATAACATTTTCTCTTTGCAGATATTTCCATTATTTATGTTTGTGGCTAAAAACTGTTCAGTTTATATGTGATAATAGTGTATCATACAGAAAAGTAAAATAATTCATTCTTGGAATATACGTCATCCAAAAGTAGTCATTCTGAAAATTCATAGCAAAGAACAGTAGCTGGTTTTTATGAGCTTTGAGGGCAACCCAGCAAACGTGACCAGGTTGAATGCAGCAGTCAAGGTTAATTTCTAACTGATACCTGTTTTCATGAGTGTGAACTTTGCTTTCTGCTTGAATTGCCTCAAAATTATTTTCCCGTGACCTTTTCCTGAATTATTTGCTGGAACCAAATATAAGGAAATCAATGCATGGCCAAACCAAGTTTATCTTAGGCATCCCAAGTGAACATTGACAGTAAATATTCCATAACATTTACTCAGCTCTGCCCTGGGCTGCTCCCTCTGCATGAGTCCTGCATTGCTTCTCTTCTGATGTTTTATCCCAACCGGAGTGTTTCAGCTTTTTCTCCTTTAACGCTTCTTCCTGCCTGTGTTTTGGGACTAGATCAGCTGCAATGGCTTTACCCTCAGTGACCAAAGAGGACTGCAGGCTGTTGGTGTGGGAATCTTCCCCAACCTCTGCCAGGCCAACCACGACTGCTGGCCCAACTGCACTGTTGTCTTCAACAATGGCAAGTGAGTGGATTTCTTTCCTTTGGTACAGCAGGGATCCTAACAGGCAACTCAGCAGACTCTGCCACCCCCAGAGACAGGTTCCTGCCCCAGAAAATCTCTTCATTCTTATTTCCTTCTCTAGCTCAGAAAAAAAACCCAAACAGTTTTTTCTTGCTAAAGATGAACTTGTTTCTCTCCTTGTTATTTAAAAAAATTGTCACCTGATGCACTAAAAAAATACACCAGACTTGACCCCAAATCCAGCAACCAGCAAATAATATTTCCCTGGTTTCTTATGAGTTTTGTAACTAGACTCAAAATAAGTAGACAAAGTAGTAAGTAGCTGTTTAACTCACCCCTTATATTGAAGCTTCATTTATAGATAATTGAGTAATTCCACTTAGTAAATTATTAAGGATTATGCTGAGTCCACAGTCCAAGAGTTGCTCCTAACCGAAGCTTGCACTCAGCTGTGTATTACTATCTGCTGGTGTGTTTATAACCATTCCTAACACAACCCTCATCTGGTGAGAGCGTACCAGCTCCATTAATCACTGATTAACTCTTTAGCAATGGGACAGTTAATGACAGTTGTGATGGTTATCTTCAAGCAGAGTCACCTGTGAATGCAGGATGCTCTCAGTCTCTGGGCATTCCCTATTCCCACCCAAGTCCTGTAAGAAAACCTCTGCAGGACAAGTGAGATAGTAAGAGATTCAAAGGGAAATGCGGGGATGTTTCAGCAGAGCTGGTAGTGGAGATAGCCCACAGGATGGATGCTCTGCCCTTCCCAGTTCCCAAGCCATGACAGGGATAAACTGCTGTTGATTCAGAAAGTTGCAGTGTGTGCAAGACATTAACTGTGGGAAATTGCTTGCTATAAACTGCACAGCCACAGGATTTCCTCTGAACTTTCCTCTACGATTTTACAGCTGTCTGTCTTCACTAAACTTTAGTGCTATAACTTAACACCCCCCCCAGCCTCTCCTTTTCTAACAAACACATTGCTTCTGCACTCCAGTTATCACTGCTGTTTTTCCCTGATAAAACTACACAAGCATTTACCAAGCAGCTGGTAAATGAGCCAAGAGAAAACAAAACTGCATTAGGATGATTACCTTGGTGGGAATAAGGGTCTGATCCAACGTCAGGTTGGAGTCTGTGCTATGATATCCAGTTGCCCTGGACTGGATTCATAGTGGGGTAATGGGAGAGTCCCTCTAAACAGCTCCTAGCAGTGGAGGAGGTGACTAGCAGTGATAGCAACCCTGACTTTCTGGGTAAATACAGGAATGGCATTTATTTGCCTGGCAGCTTGTCAAAGATCCCACATGTATCTGGTTACTGACTTTAAACTTGACCATCTGGTTATTGGCCAGGTAAATTGTGATTGATATCCCAATCTGATTTCCATTTCAAGCTGTGTTCTAGAGAGCATGACTGCTGATGTCAGAGGAGACCTTTCTGTGCAGGAGACCTAGTCCCCTTGCTCCTGCCAAATGTCAGGAGCAGTTTTTGCACATTCCCTGACCTAGACCACTCATAAAATCACAGTGCCAGGGCAGTTCTCCACCAAATCCCCTATGGCCCAGTGATGGACAATTTGGTCCTGGCAGCTGCATAGCAAAAGGGGAGCTCTCATGCAGTGCCACATGAGCCAGGCACAGGGAACTCCCTTGTCTCCTGTCAGTACAATGTCCAGTGCTACGCCATGTACCCATTTCTTTTTGTTGTTGTACTTGTACGTGTGTAAACTGCAGATGTCTGTTTTGTCTTTCAGTCATGAGGCTGTAAGATCAATGTTCCACACACAGATGAGGTGGGTCGGTCTTGAAAGCATCATTCTCCTCCATTACCCTGTACCCCTCATGCCCCGCGTTTAATGGAAAAGATGCAAAGACTCCCAAGGGGCTCCCTCTGTTTGCACCAAATTCCACTTTTCCTGTTTTCTAAACTTCTCCTCCTCCCCTGTGTAAAGCCCCACTAAACCCAAACCTCACTTAACTCTGCATTTTGTAGTAAATTAAAATGATAGTGGTAAAATTGTGACTGTCTTCCCCAGGATGAATTCCCTCTCTGCCTTCCCACCCTCTCCCTTGGCTTCCTCCCTGTCAGTATTTCCCCTTTCCACTTCTCATTTCTCCTCCCCTGGAGGCAAGAGCATGAAAGTCAGAACAAGGTCTTGCTAATCTACAGCCCAAAATAAAATCTTGCGTACTAGGAGATGAGAAATGACTGCGTTACTGACACACTAAATGTTCCACGTTTCTCCTGCAACAAACTGTGCCCCAGGAATGTGTTGCCTACCGTAGCAGTACCACGAGATGTAGATTTCAATTCCTTTTTATCATAATCCATGATTAATGTTCCACCTTTTAATGATGCCACTGTTACCTGATCCAAACTAAATTAATTACAAAAATATGTGGAAAAAAAAAGTCTCCGCTTAACTCATGGCATTTGGGATATTATAGTCAGTGTTCTTAAGGAGACACTGTTGTCTTTAAAATTTAATTTCAAGCAGGCATGCGATTTCCTCAAAGAAGATGTGAAATACATCTGAAGTGCTTTTCTTCACCATTGAATCTTACTCCGTACGTTATAGATAGGGCCATTAAAAAAGGGGCAAATGAATTTCACTTCTGATTAGAGTTGCTATTTGGGGCAATTTGAGTTTTGAGCTATTGGGCACTTGCTGTGCCTGTGCATGCAGCTATCAAGGTCCCTGCTGCTCGTGGCATACACTGGGGAAAGAGCCCTGGACAAGCTCAGGGATGTGCTCCTGGCTGACAGTGTCTCTTTAACTACAGTATTTAAAATATGCCATGTGTTTCCTGGCTTACCCCAAAGGCTATCAATCCCCTCCACACAAGGGATGGCTGCTTAAAATACTCCTACCGTGCTTGGGCTATCAGGGGCATCATGAAAGTCAGAGGCTTGATTCTGCTTCTCTGGTTGCATGACTCACTTTAACGAGGATCCTATTATGTGTGAACAGGAATGTTTATATGTGTAAACTTTTCACATGGGAATTGCTCTTTTCTGTGCACTTCTTCCTGGAGTAGCCAGTTGCACTTTTCTCTGTCTGGCATTTTCCTGTGGTTGTGACACAACTAATTAGCTGCCCTTCGTGACAATGGCATGTTTGGTGATAAATTTTGTATGAATTATGTTGCTGATATGACAACATCCAGAGAAGGTCAAGACCAGCCTTGGAGAGGAATTTTGACAGCAGCTTCAGCAGAGCTGGAAGACTCAGAGCAACACCCTTGGTGCTGAGAGCCTGTAATGGGAATTCCAAGGGAATTAAAAGGGAATTACAGGAGAATTACCATCCCTTTGCAAAAACATGATCACACAGAATAAGTCATGTCCTTCCCAAAAGACTTAAATGCATCTGGTGATACCTGTGAGTCCTCTGCCACCTCTGCCTTTAGTGAGGCTTTTGTTGGGTTCCACCTAAAGCACCTCATGTTCAGGTGGGAGCCAGCAGGTCCCCCACCAGGTTTAATGTACATTAAACACACTGTTAAGCTCACTAGAAGTTGGGAGAGGAGGTGGATAGAGAAGAACCACCTCATAGTTGGTATTTGATGGATTTTTTCCCCATTCTGGCCAAATTCTTTAGCCATTTGTGCCTGCCTAGCCCCTATTGCTGAGAGATGGCCCAGAGTAACTGGGAGATTCAGTATGTAGAGTGAAACAGCAAGGGAGTAGTTCTGAGTCTCCACGCTATTTAAGACCTTTTGCAGGGAATGACATGAGGGAAAGGCAGGTACAAAGGTCTGGCTTTCCAAACCCCGTCATCAGGGGCTTGCCATGGATTTCAGTAACAGAGGCTGGCAACTGAATTGTGGTAGTAGGTCAAATGAGCTATTTAAAAATAGACTCTTTGCAGATAATTATTTCTAAGCTTTTATGTGGAAATGCATGAACAGAGGGAGGGCATCTCTTATGCAGCACCCAGAGGGAATTTGTCTTAACTTTTCAAAGTGAAAACGATACCGAAGGCAGCACAGCTCAGGATCTGGGAGTATAGCCAGGGGTGTGTGGGTAGCACGGAAAGCAGTACTCAAAAAAAGACCCAAAATCCAAACTCAGAATTTTGGTGTGTATTCTGATCTCTGTTTTTTCTTCTGGTGAGATCTCCTGCAACAAAAGAAAAGTTGATGTCTATGTTCAGCCCCCATATGGATAAAGTAATGGAGCCATAACCTGTTGATAGCTCAGACCTTCACATATCCCTGCCAGGGACTTGCAGAGGGGCAGGAAAAGCTGGTGTGAGTGTGTTCTTGCTCGGTATTCAGTTAACCAGACTGCTGTTCACCTCTGCACTGCCTCCCTGAAGACTTAAATCAGTGCCTTAGGGTGAGGGCTCACCTCTGCAAGGCAGGGCAGGCCACAGGATTTGTCCCTGTCGGCTCTGTGGCTGCAGTTCTGCTTCTGCTGCTTCTCCAAGTGCACATCCCACCTCCTCTGCCCTCAGGATCGAGCTGCGGGCCCTGAGCAAGATTTCTCCGGGGGATGAGCTGACTGTTTCCTACGTGGATTTCCTCAGCCTGAGCGAGGAGCGGCGGAAGCAGCTGAAGAAGCAGTATTACTTCGACTGCACATGCGAGCACTGCAAGAAACAGCTCAAGGATGACCTGATGCTGGCAGTGAAGGCGGGGGAAAGCAAGGTATGGTTTGTCCTGCTGGGTCTAAACCCAGTGGTGGCTGCATCTCCTCCACCGAGGTGTCTGTGGGTCTCTAGGACTGTGATGTCTCAGCATGGGGACACTCTTGATAGGAGCAGAGTCAGATTTCGGCAAAAGCATGACTAATGCCAACGTGAAAAATGAGAAGAGGACTGAACCTTCACTGGGCACAACACCAAGTTCCCCGTGCAAGGCCAGCTTAATTCTTATTATGCAGGATAAGTGCAGTTTTTAATTTAAAAAAGCCTACAGAAGTTGCCTTTAACCTAAAAGTCCATCAGTAGACAGAATACAAAAATATTGGAAAATTAGGTCTAGAGCTGAGAAAAATGCTGACATTTAGATTGTAGGGCTTTTTTTCTGAGAAAGTACAAGGGAATCGACATTTTGAGCAGCAGAAAGAGAAATGCGTTGCAGGTGATCCGTGGTGACAGGACTAACGAGTGCTGCTGAAACTCTATGGTTTGTACCATCACACCGGCCCCAGGAACGTGGGACACCTGAACTTCCAGTCCCTCTTTGTAAAGGTCTGTCACAGGAGTTTGCACCATGACTTGACATTTCTGTGTGGTTGCTGCGGGCAGACTGACTGTGAGGAATTAACAAGTTTAACTGCTCATTTTTAACTAATCTCTCCTTTCCTTGGAGGTCTCACAAGTCATTGAGTAGGAGGGTATAAGGCTGTGTCTTGCTGTTGGAAGTGGGATGTGTGGCTTGGTCAGCAGCTCCAGTTTATGAGTGTGCTGGCAGCTCTAAGAGTTTCTTTTTAGTTCCTCCACCCAGGGATATAATTTCTCATAGGTTTTTTCCTCCATGGCAGTGTTAGCTTGGGGATTTCTACTCCTGCAAGCCTTATAAAATGTATAAGGGAAGGCAAAGCAAGGCAGAGCAATTAAATGTATGAAGACATTGATCTGCAGTGTTGAACGGTCACACCATGAATCACAGTACAGCTCAGGGGATGGTGTGGAGCAGGTGCGAGACCAAACAGAAAAGGTGGGAGGAGAAAATGTGACCTCAGACCAGCAGTGCCACCAGGAGAGGCCCAGTGAGATGCACCTTCGTGGGAAGGAGCACGGAACCCTCAGCCTCCTGCTCAGCAGGTGCCAGGAAGTCAAGCTCAGTCCTGTAACTCTTCCTTCAGAGAGATGGCAGCCAGGAAAGGCTGGATATTGCAGAGTGTAAATCTCTCCTTGAGAAAGGTGTAGAGAAATAGTATTGAGCTGATATGAGGGGGATAGGACATGGGATAGAGGAGACCCTTTACTTGCTGGGTCAGGTTCTCCTCTGGTGCAAAAGACTCTGCTATATAACCCTATTTTAAATTATTGAGCTTCATCTTACAGCTAATCCTGACTACTGTACTTCTCCACTTATAATATAAAGCTGTCCCAAAGCTCAGTTGTCTGATGCAGAAGGATTTTTATCTGGCTTTCTGCAGGAATATTTTTGAACACATTCTCCAGTAGACAGCATAAAAAAAATCTCAGCTCTCATTCAACACCTGCTATCAAGCCTTGACCAAACAGCGAGACCATGAATCACAGAATGATTTGGCTTGGAAGGTACCTTACAGATCATCTCATTCCATCTGCCCTGCCATGGGCAGGGACACCTTCCACTAGACATGCACCATCCCCTTCTTGTGAGCATTAGAGGTGCTCTGCAGCACACAGCAGGAACACATGCACTTCTGGGGGAATGTCCTCCACAGCCTGAAGTGCTTGTGCAGAAAAAGCCTGGAAGTATGCAAGGTGTATGATTTCAGCTATTAAAAATACACCCCATCCACAGACAATAAGTATCCAGGCTGACCTCAGCCACAGAGCATGTTGGCTGTGTCACAGTTCCTGAATTCAGGCACGCTTGCCTGACAGCAGCACCACTCACAGCTGCGTGGAAAAAGTGCTAGGAATACATGGGAGATCAACAGCTTCCATCCTCAACAGCTGCTCTGACCTCCAGCCCTTCACCCCTTCCAAAGAGTAGCAGAGTTCCCATTGCTTAGAGTGGCAGCTGACTTAGAAATCTAATAAAGGAAAGGGAGGATTTTTATTAGACAAAGCCACTGTGGAAATGCTGTTTAAGGTCTCTGTTCTGGGAGTCTTGACTTGGACAGCAGAGCAATGTGATTTGCACTGACGTTAACATTGCCTTTGGATGTGCTCTGTGCCCCAGGACACCCTGTGTGCTGCTCAGACAGCTGCCCAAATCTGGTCAGCTACAATAGCTTCAGCATAAGGCTATAGAATAATAAATCATAACACAAATGTATCCATAAACAGATGGGGGATAAATGGCTCTGAAAACGATGGGTTTTCCTTCAATACTAAACTTTGAAGGGGATTTCTGAAGGTGAATTTCAGATTCTTCAGAAGTCTAATTAACCAGGCATGGGAAAAAGACAATAGGACAGTCCTACAGTCCTGACTCCCAGTCTTTGCATCCTTCATTGCAATGTTGGGACTCTGTTTTTGATCTACACCCAGAGGTCCTTCCCGGCTGCTGGCTCTGCTGTGTGTCTCCAGACCAGGCTCTTCCCAAAAATTCCTGGAGTCAAGTGATTGTGGGCTGATTTCAGATTTCCCCATTTATGAAGAGGAAGGTCATGATAGCTAGAATAGTTGGAAAATGCAAATTTGAAGGGCTCAGAGAAGCAGAAGATGAATGGTTGTGCTGGATAGCATGTTTGTATTAAGTACAGTATAGTAAGTATTACTGTATAGTAAGCAGCATTAAAGGAAGAAAGAGGAGGCAGCTAATTATGAGCTCATTAGTGTTTTGCCAGGTGTTCCTAGATGTGCTTCATGGCTCTAAACGAATGGTGAAACACAAACTTCTTTGAGGTGTGTGGGAAGACACATTCCCCTCTCTCTGGGTGCAGCTGAAATCTAATCTCAGCCATCTTAGGGTATTTGGAGCTAATGACAGCATTTCTCAGGGTAGGTAAAATTCAGGGATCTTTCCTATTCCACTGATCTCTCATTCAAGAGCCCCATTTCTCTCAAGCAGCTGCACTAGGAGCACCTGATACTCACCAGCTGGTGGCTTTCACAGCCTCTTTGGTATCTCATGAGACCTCTCAGCTGCAGGGTGAATTGTGTCCCTTTTCCAGACTGTGGAGTGGAGGGGAGAGCTGAGGAACTCAGTCATGCATGTCAGAGGCACACGGCCACTACCCTGATGGGCAACACTCTCGCTGAAGTCAGCAGGACCGTCACCTTTTGACCTGGAACTGGGACCGTTTCAGCCCATTTTAGCCTTGGGCAGGTCTGAGGGGCACACTGGTATTTGCAGCCAGCTGTAGGAAGTGGGAGATGTGGGAAGCATCCCACTAAGCTGATTTGGACCAAGCACCCTTTCAACCAATATATTTTGGCACGTGTGACGCAGTGCATATTCCTCATTGGTTTTCCTGCTGTTGTCCCCAGCCCTCTGCAGACACGGTGAAGGAGGTGATCCAGCTCTCCAAGGACACCCTGGAGAAGATCAACAAGGCCCGCATGGAGGGACATTACCACGAGGTGAGTCCTGGTACTTCTGCTCTCTTGCTGCACACACACTTCCCAGGAAAGCAGGCCTTGTCCCCCTCTACATCTGTGATTTATGGATGAAACAACCTCCCTGTTGCTGCAACCTGAATATCTCCATGTGCTTCCTGCCCTCCTGGAGCTCAAATTGAAAAAGCTGACACTGGTTTCTGCCCTCTGTAAAGCCCAGAGTGTGAGACGTGTCTGAGACATCCCAGACTAACTTTTTTTGTAGTGATGACACAAGGAGATTCAGGTGAATTCCAGCACCCCTGACTGACACAGGTGTTGAACCAAGGGCTCCTGGGTGAAACTCACGAGTTCTAGGGCAGGTGTAACAAGTCAGCTCTGCCAGGTAGCCTCACAAAAAGAAGGATAGTGAGTTTGAGAGTGGGATAGTCAGGGGGTCTTTGTCTGTATTGATCTTTTCAGCTCCTTATGTTGCTCATTTTTTGGGTGCTGAGGATAAGTGTGTGGTTTGGGAGGACCATGTCCCACCTGAAGCCCAGGCTACAAGGGCAAAGCATGAGAGAGCTCAAGTAATTTCTTTTTTTTCCCCTCTTTTTCTCACCCAGGAAATACTAATTGCTCTCATCAGAGAGCACTCCAGGTTGAGTAACAGCCTGTGGGTTTTAACTGTCTTTGGGAAAGGGCTGAAACTCCCTAGACCAGAAATGGGGACAGTGAGCCACGGCTAGGCCAGGCACGGAACAGTGCAGCTCCGTGTCTCCAGCTCCAAGGGGTCGTTAAGAGTATTCCTTGCATTAAGTGTTTTCAGGAAGTTGGGTGGATGGCACTGGGGTGTAAGAGTCCTGTAGGCACTTGGTACCTGACAATACCCAGCCTCCTGGAGTCTTTCTTCTCCTGAGCAGTAGACACCACTTTTCCTCACCAGTTTTATGAGTGTAACCCTGGGAGAGAAACCTTTGAGTGCCAATCATTTTCCGAGGGTGATGTTTCTCAACAAATCAAAGCACGTCTTCTCTTCCCCAACCTTCACAGAGGCTGGGGCGGCCTCTGGGACTGGTCTGGACCGTGCAAACCACAGGGCTCTGGTGTGGCAGCTGCAGGCCCAAAGGTGCTCGGACTTACCCTTCCTCTCCCTGCTTCCTCCACACTCAGGTTGTGAAGCTGTGCCGTGACTGCCTGAAGAAACAGGAGCCTGTGCTGGGGGACACGAACATCTACCTGCTGAGGATCCTCAGCATTGCCTCCGAGGTGCTCTCCTACCTCCAGATGTTTGAGGAAGCAGCTGACTATGCCAAGAGGATGGTGGATGGCTATCTGTGCGTCTGTGCCCTACTTCTGGCAGCTCTCTGTGCTCATGCAATGTTACAGGAATAATTTTCTTAGTCTGCTCCCATCAGGGCAGTGGTGGTGAAATTCCTTTGGAATGGGTTTCGTTTGTACCACCAGACAGAGAGGGATCCCTTCTAAATGCACCAGGGCTCCCAAACACCTTAATTTACTAAACTGGAACTGGCAAATGATTTAGGAACATCTTTCGTTAGCCTTTTGGTTTTGCCTCAGAAGCATCTCAGGGCTGCACTTAAAGCAAGACACAGAGCTGCAGGACAGAGAGGATGTGACTGCAGCAGATGGCCTGTTCCCTGCACCCTGCAGGAAGGAGAAGTCAAAGAGAAAAGAGGAACCATGTTAAATGGCTGTCACTCAAGATATCCCCTCACTCTTGAATAGTACATGGATTTTGTCTTGGCTAATTGTAGAGTCCTGTGGTAAAAGCTCAATGAGAATAAAGAAATTCAGGTTTAGTTCACATAGATCCAGGGTAAACCTCACATTAAAAATGATCTGCTTTATTATTACTGAGGTTTTATGACAGGACTGATGAGTATTTAACAGAAAGAAAGAAAAAGAATGGAAACTGTAGAGAAGAGAGAAAAGTCCAATTCATCATCTTGTTCACTCTCCTGCTGAGAGCATCTCACACTGATTGCTTGTCTTTTTGGTCAATTCCACCCCAAAAGGCCGGTTATATTTTGTTCTTTTGCAGAGGGGTGACAGAGTCACCTCCCAGGCTTGCAGGCCTGACAAGCAGCTTCGTGTCCCAGCCCTGGTACTGAGCTAATTGACTGACACAAAGGAAATTCCTTCCCCTCTGTGCTCCTCAGTTTTTCAGACCACAGTGAGGACCTTGGTAGTTTCCTTTCTTGCTTTAACTGCCAATTCAAAATTCCAAATACGCCCTCGAGGGCAGGTTTTCAGATAAGTGCAATCAGCATCTAACTCTGCTTCAGCTTTTAAAGTTGGATGTAGAGGAGAGGTTTCATTTTTCCCACCTTAGGCACTGACAATTCCCAGATGAAGGGATGCATCTGCGGAGGGTGAGATGAATATTTCTGGAGTTTCTGGAACCACCTGTTTCTCTTCCCACTTTGAATGAGAAATTGGTGATTGTTGCATTGTTACTCCATTAAGTGTGTCAAGTTAAGCTGGTGCCAGCTGAGCTGTAGAGTCAGATCTGTGCTCTTTTTGTGCCAAAATACTGACAGAGCTTGGTGTTCTCCTGGCATATGACAGAGCTTGGCTTTCTCCAAGCCAGATGTTGAACTTTCCCGGTTCACATCCCATCTTTCACAACTCATGTCCCTGTACAGCTCTGTCCTTGAGTGATGGGTTCCTGCCCCTTTCAAAGAAGGGAACATTTTGGGGGCACTGGCTGCAACAGGCTCTTCACCTGAGTAAACAATCTGCTCTTTGCAAACATATCATGTCAATGACACTTTTGGGAACCCAGATTTCTGCTGAACTAAAATTACCCAATGTTTTTCCAGGAAAATATACCATCCCAACAACGCGCAGCTGGGCATGGCCGTGATGCGGGCAGGAGTGACACACTGGCACGCTGGCCTCATTGAAGCTGGGCATGGCTTGATCTGTAAAGCCTATGCCATTCTCCTGATCACCCACGGACCTTCCCACCCAATTACCAAAGACCTGGAGGTAGGTGTCATCTCCTGTCTTGTCTCTGCTCTCTGTCTGGGCAAGATTACAGTCAAGCTGTAGAAACAACCATACATAAGAGCTGAGAGATGTATTAAGTGCTGACTGCTTCTTACTAGTGCTGTGGTTTTATCTAGATGATGTTACATTCTGCTGAGAAATGCATGTCGTTTCTTACTGGAAAGTTTCATCCCTGAAAAATAGCTTTTATTCTGCACCAGAACATACAGGGAAATGGCAGCTGAACCCCTGAATCTTCTTTGAAACTGCTGTGCCCAAAGACAGAGCCTTCCATTCTTCCAACAGTCTGATTTCAGGGCTCTCGGATGGATGACATTGCAATTTGAGTATATCAAATTACACATGGTGGATGCGCCCAGTTTACCAACTGATTTTCTTTATTGATGTCCATCCTTCTTTATTTACCACTCCCCACTCCTTCTAAGCAGCAGTATATTTTTTCCTCAGGTGACTGATAGGTGCATTTCCTAGCTTAGAGTCAAGAGCTGGAGATCTCAGGGAATTACATCTGCTCAGATGAGAGGAATTATTTACAATTGCAGTTGGGGATCTATCATTTCTTTAGCCTTTAATTCACTTGATGTGACCTGTTGGCTTTATAGCATTCTCCTTTATTACTCCCAAAAAATTATAGGATACCAGATGAAATCCTTTATTGATGTCTTAGTCCCCGTATAGCAGAGCTATAACCTTTATTAGTGCAATTTTATATCTTCAGAAAAATTAATATCTACTACCTAAAGCCAACCTTTTGACTGTTTCCATATGTGTAGCAAAGGATGAGACACAGCACCCCCATTTCTATGTTTCCTTTCACATTTTAGGAAGAAAATAGTGGGTATATGGCACATGCTTATCTCTCTGTTCCTAAACAAAGGGTTGAATAAATGCACAGATGGGTGTAAAAATATATCCTAAAATCCCTTCTGATCCTCTGCTGTAATGCAGCACTAGGAATTACTCTGCTGATGAATGCTAGGGTGTAAAGGGTGCAGCTGTGGGACTGAGCATCCCTCTTCTCCCACTCAAGGTGACCCCCACCCTGGTGATGGACCACCCCAAGGGCCAGGCCCAGGGTGTGGATGGGAATTGCACTCATTCCCTGGCTCTGCACAGCATCACCTCTGGGTCCTGCATCAATTTTGGGAGCATAAGGCTTCCCAGTACCCTGTGGAAAAGCTGGATGCCGGAAAGGCTGATGCCTTCCTCAGCATACAGGCAAATGGGTTTGAGAAAGCAACAGAATATCTGTGTCCAGTCAGCTTTGGTCCTGCTGGTGGGACACCGAGGGCAAGGTGCCCCAGTCGCTGCATGGCCTAGGACATCCCTTGGGGACAGTGCCCGATTTTGGCAGTGTTTGATTCACTTGCTTCGAGGCCCCCTGTGTCCCAGGGTTTGTAACCTGCTGTGTCCCTCAGGTCATGCGTGTCCAGACGGAGATGGAGCTGCGCATGTTCCAGCAGAACGAGTTCATGTATTACAAGATGAGGGAAGCTGCCCTCAAAAACCAGAAGATCCAAGTCATGCCTGAACCCAGCAATGAGAACGCGCCAAGCCTCTTCCACAAAAAGGAATAAACCCTGAGCTTGACACCAATTCATGCCCGTGGGGTAACATCACCTGTGGCACTTCCAAACATTGGGAATGTGATACAGCAATGTGATATATCCATAAAGATTGTTTCCAGTGGCACGAGTCTGACAGCATGGACCTGCTGGTGGAGCATCCTAAAAACTCCTCTGAGGGCTTAAAGCGGAAGAGGTCCTGGCAGAAACAATATCCCTTTTTCTATCACTAAGGCATTAAAAATCAAAGCAAAAAACCCAGTTATAAAATTATTTACATTTTTATTGGAAGCCTGTTTCTCTCTGCACATGTCCTGATTCTGAATTCCTTTGTTAAATTTTAATTGACTTTTCCTTGGGATGACATAATTTCTTTCCTGTGGTGTTCATGGGATGGTAGAAGTGGGACACCAGTTCCAAGAAGTGTCATGTATACCTGTGGGCAATGAATGCAAACTGAACAAGACCCACAGATGGTGTTTTGTGTTAAATGATATTTTTCTGATAAAAGACTGCTGGAAAATGATTCTGCAGCTGGCACAGGTGCAACATCAAACTGTGGGCCATTTGCAAGTGAGACTAAGTGGAATTCCTACATCAAGATAAGGTAATTGGGATAAATTATTCTCCTTAGATACAAATCAGAAAATATCTGCAGTGCCGGACATGGGGCCATGCCAGAAGCCAGTTGCTGTGGTTTGGTGCACTGGCTGTGTGGACTCTCCTAACTGAACAAGCAGTTTTCAGGGAGGGGGATCCACCTTTGCTCACCTTCAGGGTGAGTTGGGGCTCTGATGCCTTAGAACACCTGCCTTTTAACTTAGGTGCTTAATCAATTTTGCATTGAGGAAAAAATGGATAGTCCATAGATCAGCTGCCAGTGGACTGCCAGCAGAACTAAGGAGAAGTCTAAAGGCTAAAGTTGGATTTCTAGATAAGAAAAGGTATTTGTTGTCTGCCCATATGTCTCAAAATCCACCTGATTTCCTGCAGACTTTCAGTGGCAGCCAGGAGAGGAAAAGGTTTATTTGAGAATCCCCTACCTGCTCCTCAGTACAATAGCAAGAAAACAAAACCAGGGCTTTTCCTCTTTGACATTGCTCTGATTTTGCTGATGTCTCTCTAGATCTGAGTTCACTAAAGACCATCATCTGCTTTTTGGGCACTGTTTAGCTAAGCCCTTCCATTTGTCTGTGAGGTGCCTCTCTGGTGCTCTGTGTGACAATCCATATGGGTTCAGCTGTTGGCATGAGGATCAATGTGGATCTGTAATATGAAAACCTTTCTTGGGCAGAGAGGAGTCCTGGCACCAGCCTTGGAAAAGGCAGATAAGAGGGAAGAGTTTCCTTTTCTGTGCGCAGCAGAAAACCACATCTCCCTTTGGCCTGAAGTGCCAAGCAAGAGTACAGGAGATGACTTTGGTGCTCCCTCGGTCTGCACTGTGAACAACCAGCCCATCTCCTGCCAGGACAGAAAACCTGTATTTCACCCTGGAAGAAGTGTTTCATTCCAGTTCAACCCAATTTATCAGGTGCAGCTTGGGGTGAAACATACCCTGGATACCTGAAGGCAGGTGTGACCCTACTGCTGGTGGTTAGGGGTGGGGAGGAGATGGGGATGGAGTGGCCAAAGCCTGTAGGGCTGGATCCTGCTGCAGAGATGTGAGGTTGAAGACAGCAGCTGGTAGTCCATGTTGGTTTCTTCCCCAAGGCAGCTTTCCAAACAGGATCACTGTCCTTGACTCCACCTAAACCATCCCGTTCTTCAGCCCTGCTGGTCACTCTGACCATGTGACCATGTCTGTAAGGAAAGGGAACAGAGCCCTTTTGCTGCCCAGTGCTCCCCAGCCAGATCAGCCATGGGTGCAGGACCCACTGGGGCATCCCCAGCAGGATGCTGGCACCTGTCCCCAGGAAAGGGCTGGAAGAACGCTCGTCAGCATGGGTCACTCACTGGCTCTGAGCCTGTGCCCTGCCACAACTCCATTCCCCAGCATCGGCACACCCTTAGCTCAGTTTGTTGTCCAATTTCTACCATTGCTTCCATGAGCTTTGGAGGCTTGTGTCTATTTATAGTAGCGGTGAAGAGGGTGATGACAATGAAATGGCTTCAATAAAAAATTTATTTTATTGGGCACATTTTTCACAGTGAAGTTACTGGCATGTGTAAGATTTCTAGACTCTCTTGCTGACTCTCTTGAAAGTGAGGTCACCCATGGTCATTGTCTGAAAAAGAAATGGAAAGTGTTAGCTTTTTATGAATTTGTAGAGTCACTGAATATCTCAAGTTGGAAGGGACGCATAAGAATCATAGTATTAGCTCCAAACTGTACTTAGGATCTGGTCTTGCAAATCAAAACAGGGCTGATCTCCAGTCCATCTCTTATAAACTGAATTTTTAAAGCTTTAGATTCCTTCATTAATACTCCAAAGCAGGTAGGGATAATCTGGAATCCCTCAGCTGGGATCAGTTTGCCTCACCTCTCTTCTCTGAGTGCCAGGCACTGGCACATCCCTGTTCCTCTGGGTGGGTGAGAACATGCCCTCACTGCCAGAAACTTAGATCAGCTATGCCTAAACTGAGGTCGTAAAAAGTACTTTCTGGATCATACTCTAATGAGAAACTGCCTTCAGCACCTGGCTACAGAGCCTGTGTGCAAGCACGTGCTCTGCTCCAGCACCTCCTCATGGTGCCCAGCACCTCTGTAGCTTCCTAGGGCCAGGCCCCTGACGGCAGCTCTGTTATTCCAGCCATTGTCCTTCTACACTTACATGGGTGATAGTGTCTCCGTTGAGCTCCGTGACGGATTTCATCCCTTTCGCCTCAGCGACCAGCTTGTTGTTACCCTCCAGCTGCACAACAGTCTGGTGGAAGACAGAAGCATTCATGTTATTGCTGGAGACCACCTCGACCCCTGCATTTTGTCCTTCCCCTGCTGTAGTAGGAGGGGACTGCAAAGCCACCTGAGCTGGGCTGGGGCGTGTCATGTCATCTCCTCTGCAGCACCCACCTACCGCACACTGCTGCAGCAGCCTCCTTTGGGGCGAGGTGACTGGGAGCTGGGTGACAGCACGGGGCTGGGGGGAGTCTCAGTCAAGGTGAGAAACTATCAGAAACTCAGACATGGATGGAAAGTTCTTCAAGGGACAGACACATCTGCTGAGTCTCTGCCCCTGGGAGCTGCAAATCTAGAAAGGCTACAGACAGCACCAGCACCCCAGGGCAGCTATCACTGATCAATGAAATTAATCAAATAAATAAGCCAGCAAAGCCCACTTCTGTTTACTTGTCTTTGCCCAGCTATGAGGTGTGTTCATTTGCCCTTGAGCTGCTGATGTACAGAGGCTAAAACTCTTCTAATAACTTTCCCCCTGGTTTATGTCAAAGGGAGTGCAGTGATGCTGGAAATCGTGACACAGTTGGTACGGCTCTCAGAGCCCCATTCATGGGGCATTTCTTTGGTGATCATCCCTCCTGCTTTCAAAAGCCCCTGCAATACCACCTTCTCCTGAGTCAGAGGTGAGAGGCAGTATTTGCTAGTGGTGTTGCCTTGACGTTCTGTGAACCATGGGAAACTGATGTCCTGGAAAAGGACCTGACCCAAGTTCAAGGGTGGTAACTCCTCACCTTGCCAAATCATCTCACCCAGGGTAATCTGAAGCAGTGGAAAAGGCTAGCAGAGAAGTTAACAGCTACTGGGACTTAAAAGGAGAGATTCATTGGTTTATGATTGATTGTTTGATTTTCCTGCCCTACCTTTGAGTCAACAAAAGGAAGGTGGAGGTATGTTTTGTGCTGCAACAAGACACAAAGTCAATCCTTTTTCACCTCAAATCTTTCAGAACTTTTCCTGTTAAAAATTTTACCAAAGCATCTCTATCCCCCTTTTCCAAATGGGATATTAAAACACTGGCTTCCAGTGTTTTCCAAAGTGACTATTAAAATAGATTCAGAAATGCAAGGCTTCTTCTGCAGGAAGTGCAGTACATTAATTAATACCTATGGTATGGTCAGTCCCTTTGCTCATCTGCAGAGGGAATGGCTGGAAAAGAAATTTAATGTCCCTGAGCCCCCACACTCCTGGCAGAGGAGGAGATGCTCACTCACCTTCGCTTTCTCTCCATTCGGCAGCTCTAGCTCGCTCTCCTCCCCAATGGTGAACTCGTGTGTCATCACTTTGGAGCCAGCGGTCACAGTAATCTTGAATTTTTTCCCATCCTGCACAATTTCTGAGATGCTCTTGATGTCCTTGCCCTTCTGAATCAGGTCCTCAGGGAGCCCTGCCCAGGAACAAGAGACATTGAGTGAACGGTGGAGCCATCTGTGGGCAGATTGCTGCTGCTGAATGAATGAATGTAGCAGGATTTGGGGACCTACAGCTGGGAAAATTTCTATTCCAGTACGGAAAAACCTTTCAATGATGATGCTTCCCCAAGAGCCACATGTCCCTGAGTGTGCTGGGGAAGAAGATTAATACTGTCATCCTGAATTTTGTGGGAGAACTAGACATGTCCTGTGTCTTGCTGACCTGCCTGGGAGCACAGACATCACCTCTGTGTCTAAGAATAAATCCTGCTTTCCTTCCTTCACGGACAGGCAAAGAAAAATGGATTAAATCAAGATGGAATAAAAAAATAAAGTGGGTTTTTTGTGAGATTCAGGGTTCCTCAGAACCAGCTTATAAAATCTTCTCCCAAAGCCTGAAGGTGATCTGACAGGTAGAGCCTTTCTGGCACATAACTGTGCAGAAATAGTGCAAAGCCCCCCAAATCCCTGCAGGACCACATTCCCTACCACAGACACAAGTGGAAATCTATCAGGTACATTCATCATTTAGCATTTAAATAACACCAACTACTTTTTCTGATGGACAGTGGGATTTGAGGCTTTGCAGCATGGTAGCACAGTGGTAGCACTCAAATTTCACAGCCTGATGGAGCAGATCTGCAGTGCCCCTAAGCCACCGAAGTCCTGCTGGCTTATTATGTGTGTGCAGCACTCAGCCACACTGGCCAGTGGCTGCAGAGCCTGCCAGGACTGTCCTCCTGCAAGTCACAAAACTTCACCCATCATCTCTTGACCCCCAGCCCCAGCCAGACAGATGCTTTCTCTTCTATTTTGAGAACACATCTCCACACAAATACATTTAAAATCCCAATAATTACAGGGTGACAGACAGAAATAGGAAATCTCAGAGATGTCTCAATCTACATCATCAGCACATCAGCACAGTTGGCTCCCAAAAATCAGTGAGATCTGCAGAGACAAAGAAGCACATAGCATGTGCAGGCACTTACCGAGGGCTTTCATAAAGGGCTCAAAGTTTTCCTGGTGCTGGAGCTCGTATTTTCCAGTGAAGCTCATGGTGGAAAGGCTCTCTGTGCTCCTAACACAAGAGAAGGTACCTTGCTGGTAAGCAGAGCTTCATTTTATATCATCCTTCCGCCTTAAAAGTTGGCCAGAGGTAAGATGATGTAATTGGTTTACGGGCATGTTCAAACATTAACGTAAAACTGGGCAATGGTCAGTGATAAATTGCTCTACATTTTACAGACCACAATTTACAACGTGGGGGCAGGGAAAACCCCATAAAATCCATTTTATGGCGGTTGCAATGTGGCATCCATAAACAAATGATAAAAAAAAAAAAAATGTGCAAAAAGTTTCATTATCAGAGGAACGAGCCAAGTCATCTAATGACCTTCCAGTCTGGAAGCACGCATCTAGAGGAGGAGAATGTGGTGACTGTGTGTCCCCTGGAGCTGACACTGGGGGTTTCTGCCCGCTGGTGTGTGCACGGTGGGTCTTTAGCACTGGCAGAATAGAGGCTGCACACCGGCAGAGACTGACTGACTCACAGACCTGTTCTGGTGGGGTTTGGTGCAACCCGGATGTAGCAGTAGCACAAACCCATCACTGCCCCCTAAGAAAAATCTACTCCAGATCAGTTCCTGGCCTTGCACTGACCCACCTGAAGACTGCAGTTCAATTCCAGGAGCATTCCAGCCCTTGGAGCTGCAGTTCTCCCAAGTGCCATATCAGAAGGGCGAGCAGCAGCCTCCAAGCTGAGCCCAATTCCTCCCTCCAAAGTAGGACTCGGAGATGGGCTCCTCTTCCAGTCTGGTCCCTTTGGCTGAGCGTCCCAGATTGCTTCATGGCATCTGAGCATCCATCCTCTGGGTCGGGACTCCCAGGCTCGGCTTCTTGACTCAATGAATTCCTCCTCCCTCCCAAAGCCAGCTCAGGGATTTTCTGCCTTTTCACTCACATGCATTCTCCTCTTTGCAATTCTTCCATTTTGCCTTCTTCTAGCATCTTTGTCCTTTTTTTGAAGTGAAATTGTGGATAAGAATGAAAAAGACCTATCTCCTTCCAATTCGGAGACGGTGTCAGAACCCTCTGCTGCCGTCTGTCCTGCTGCTGCTGGCTCAGCCCCGCTCTCCGTGCTGCAGCAGTGAGCCTCAGTTTCTGGTTAATTAGTGCAGGCAGTTTCTGCCAGATGAGGCAGGAGAGGGAAAACCTTGGCCGGTGGTTCGGACAGTGGATGAAGTTGGCTGGGAGGGGGGAAAATCCACAGGGACATCATCCCTATGCGCCGTGGAGGGAGCCAGGCAGGTTGAGAGAGCATTCGTGGAGGGGTGGATTGACTCAGCAATTTCTCCAAACAGCTTTTTGGCTTTTTTCCATTTTATCCCCTCAGGAACGATGTCACCTTAGAACTGCATTTCATTTTTATGCCTGCCTCAGGTGAACACCCCGGTGTCACGTGGGGCTGTGCTGACATGTCCCTTTTCAGTGTCCTCTTCATGGGGACAGTGGTGACTGACCTCTTCTGCTGGCAGCAGCCTGAGCTGGTAGATCCCTGCCTCCTGTCAGCCAATGTTCTCCAGCCATGGGCCACCTGGAAGCACATGTGTGCCTCTCACATTTTCATGCCCTCGACCTCCGGCTGCTCCTCCAGGCAATTCAGGTCCCCTCTCTTTGCATGATGGGGAGAGAGATTAGGCTTGAAAAAGCTGCAGAGTTCCCAGGCCCACAGTGTCCATGGAGATGAAGCTCCTAAGAGCTGGATGTCACTCATCAAATGTTAAAAGGGGAATTTAACTGTCCAGGACTCTCTTGGTAACTGGGCAGAAATCTTTCCATTCACAGAAATGGATAACTCATGAGAGAATTCACCCCATTTGGAACCCAAGTTGTTTTCTGCAGGTATCCTCTCCTCTTCTACTTACTGTGAATAGCTATAACATATCTGTGCTCCTGCTTTGCTATTGGATAAATGGGGACTATGGACTACTGTTGGAAAATCTGGAGATGTGACCAACTGATTTTTTGATCAATGAACAAAAATAAAACCTCTTTGTGTTCTGCTGGGTTCAACATTCTTTTATTTTCTTTAGCAAAGAAATGCAATTCATATTAAAAAAAGGAGAAATGCTTATTGAATTAAATTTTGTCAAGGTAATTATTATCTAGCCAGGCCTGCTGAGCAAATGGCAGGTGAGATAAACTTAATCTCAATAGCAAAGTTCAGAATACTTGTACATCTCCCCAACAGAATACGGGATCTTTTAAAATATGATATCACTTTAACTTTCCAGGGCCAAGAAAATGCACCTGATTTGCATTAACATGAGGCCCTGTCACTTGCTAATTTGATTTAAGTAAATCCATACCCTAAAACCTGAATCTGGTTTGTATAATGAGAAAAGGCATGGATCATTTTCAAAAATTATTGAGGAAGCTGCATCTTTAGAGAAGCCAGCAGGTACTTCTATCTTTAAGTTGCTTTGAAAATAAAGCATAGGGTCTTAGGAGCTTGTCAGAAAAAAAAGACTGAAGTATCTTACTTCTGCTTTTTGCAACTGAATCAGAGATATGGACATGCAGAACTTCTCAGGCAAGAATATTACCAGTGGATCAGGCATGGTTTTGGCCAAATCTTAAACCCCACCTCCTCTGTCTCCCTGGGTGCTCATCCTGGGTCTCCAAGACCCACCTCTTGAAGGAGAGGTGCTCAACCCAAACCTCCCAAGGTGCAGTTTGTGGCTGGTGCCTCATGTTATAACATCTTCCATAATCAAGAAGAGTTTGGCTCTGTCACCTCTGTAGCTGCCTGTGGAGCAGTTGCATCTTTTTATGACTTACTCTCAACCCTTCCCTGGAATTCCTGAGCTCAGCTCTCACTTTCACTCAGGATCTGGGAAGCCACCCTCCTACCTGCACTGCTTCTTGATGAGCTGGACATTATGTCCAGATTTTGAAGTTTAGGGCTCCTACAGGAAAAAAAAAAAAAAAATATCTCTGCCTCCTCCAGTTTAAACTGAAACTCTTAATTAAGTTGTGAACTACAAAAATGACTTTACAGCCAAAGCAGTGTATGGGGAGAGGCACTTTCCTGTAGCCTAGGGGAGGGTCCCTGGCAGCCTTGTGGAGGTCTGGGAATGTCTTCATGCATCTCTCCTCTATCACCTCACTTGCTTCTCTGACCTGTCCCACCAGTGACTCCCCAGACTTCAGTGAGCCCAGCACCTCAGTGCTTTGGGAAGCCGAGGCTGGGCTCTACGCCAGGATTTTCATGGCCCAAATGTGAAAGGCTACAAGCCAGGACCTTTGAAGGTTCAGTCCTGGATTTTTCTAGTAAAGGTCCAGTTGGACACCCCAAAACCCCTAGCCCTTTCTCTTAAAAGCTTGGTCACAAACTTGCCAGTCACAGATCCCCAGGTGGGCTTCCCTCTATCTCAACCTATAGTATTGTTGGGTAATCCTATTTCTGCTGCCCTTGAACCTGGGAACTTGGTCTGCTGCCAGGTTTTCACCTCTCTGGTATGATTATTTTGAACCTTGGCGAACAAAGGTTTCTTCATCAGGCCACATGGCTGCATTACTTCAAAAGGTTGGATGGGATGGAGAAGATGCTGCTGCTGCCATGAGCTCTCCATCCCTCTTGGTTTCCACCAAGTTTTCTTTGTGCTGTGTTACCAAGAGAGCACTGAGATGAAATACAGCACCTTTCCCAGATTCTTCTCTTTTTAAAATGGCCTTGGCAGTCTGCTGAGATTCCTGCCTCCAAGCTGTAACTTCCAAGCTGCAGACATGCAAGCGCCATTTCATATAGGTTTAGATTAGATATGTCATTATCAGAGCCCTGATAAGAATGCCAAAAGCAGTAGCTTGTGCAGAGGCCTGCTTCTTGATAAAGCTTTCCATCAATGAGGATATTCAGAGAAGGGCAGCCCTCAGCTCTTGTCATCTTGTTGCAAAGGAGCCAAAGGGAGCAAAGGTATCACTCCCTTGCCAAAGGGAGCAAAAGTATCACTTCTTCAAGGTCAAGGCAGCTCTATGACTAATAGCACAAGAGCCTTAGCTCTGCTTACCAATTATCACCTGGGGAGCAGAGCTGACAAGAGTTGGACTTTGCTGCTGGGATCTTGCTTTAGAGTAGGAATAAAGCTGCTGGCTCTGCTAGCCACTTCCCACTCTCTTGCCTCCAACATCTGTGGCCTAGCGCTGTGGCTTCTCTCCAGGCACAGAGACCCCTCTGTTTATGCCCTCAGAGGACTTGTATTGTCCTTGCAGCTTAGCCTTCGGTGGGATGAGGCTGCCCTGCATCCCACAGCCCGGCTCGTGGAGTCAGGGTAAAGGACTGAAAATGGTGCTCATTGCTTATGGAGCGAGTTTGTGCCAGGGCAAGGAAAGAAAATGTTGGGAAAGAAAAGGAGCCATTAGCAGTCTATGTTCTTGAGTGGAGAAGGTCTGGAAGAGTCCCCCAAAGCAGAGCCAGTGAATATCTAACCAAGGCAGATGGTGCATCTGACCCCACCACACACCTGCAGTGCAAAAGTCTCCCTCTGATCCAGGCACATGAAGAGCCCCTGAGACACAGTGGGGATAAGGAAACCTTCATCTGAGCAAGTGCAGGAGACTGGTGTGTTGGCATGGAAAGGGCAGCAGCCTCCAAGTGCCCGCAGGTGATCAGATGGACTCCAGTCCTGGAGGGACACCTGACTGTCGCTGTGGGCCAACACTCACCTGTCCAGCTGTGCTCCCCTTCATCCTGATTTATCAAGCACAGTGGCTCACTCAGTGCTGCTCACAGTGGGCTGCAGCTGATTAGTTAAGGAGAGCATCTTGGGGCCATGCGAGCGTGGGGAGGAGCCTGTTCCTGTCTCTCCCTGAGGCAAATATATAACCACAATTTATATGTAAAATGAAGGAAAGTCTAAGCAGTAACCCCCAAGACCTTCCCGAGCAGATGGTTCTCCTTGGCTGGGGAAAGCAATGAGCCAAGAGTGGTGCACCAGTCAGTGCTGAGGCAGGACACAGCGGTGAGGAGCATGGAATCTGACAGCAACTGAGTTTTCACCAGGTTTAGGGCCAGGGAGGTGCTCCACAGGGAACAACCATGGTGCCAGCAAGACCGGAGCTGTGGACAAAGCCCAGGATTGCCACTGTCCACATCCCACTTGTCCTGTCATGTTCATATAGTCAAAGTGCCTCCCTGAGCACAGGTATCCCCATTTTGCACATTATGGAGCCCGACTTTCCCAGCCATCTCCAGGTGACAGCTTTTCCAATATCCCACCAGGGAAGCCAGGAGTGCACAATTCCTTGAGCTCCCTTTCTGCTCTGCCTTTATGAGTGGGTCCTGCACTTTGGCCTACAAGACCCAAACCACAGCTCAGATGTCCTTGACCTGGTTGTGAAACACCTTGATCTGAGGAAAGTGTTGCACACAGATGTGGGGAAAGGGCCAACGTGCTGGCAGCTCCTTGCCCTGCCAAATCACTAGAAATGGAAAAGTCTGTACATGCACACTTGCAGATGAGAGGAGGTGACCCACGTGGAAGTTCTGCCTCATGTCGGCGGAGATACTGGCAATTTAGATCAGATTTAGAAAGAGGAAGAAGGAGCCACCTTTGCTGCAACAAAGATGCGGCTTTGTACATTTTAATTTATTTACAATCATACATATCTGTCCTATATCTCCTTGACATGAGGCTCAAATAAATAATTCCACGTGCATGTTTGCCTGTGCGGCTGCAGACATTCTGCAGACTTCCTTAGCCGCCTTCCTGCTGTAGATTCTGAGCCTGACTAAGGTGTGGATCTGCCTCTGAGAAAGGCAGAACGGAAATACTTTGATTTCTGGCCAGAACCTTGCAGTTTTTACCTGGAATCTCTCTGTTTTCTCTGTGAATGTTCACACTTCTGTACATGAGAGGGCAGGGGACACTTAACTTCAACAATCCCCAGTAAGAAGCTCCCATAATTTTTCTCAGCCAACATAACACACTTCCCACTGGGATGTACCCTGTAGAGGGTAGTAAATGGCATTGCAAAATCCAAACTATCCTGTTCACTGCCTTTCTGGACCTGCCTGGTATTGTCTGGATCGCTTACATGTCTGAAAGCTTTTGTTTGTGTGTGGTTTTCAGACCCCAGACAGCTGTGGGCAGAGACAGGACTGGGAGATACGGGGAAATTTTTGTGCTGCTCAGGGTTATGTGATGCTTTTTTATTAAATCTGATCCATTTTGGACCAGGATGAGAGTTGGGGTCCTTTCTGTGTGCCCCTTTCTGAGTGTCTCCCTGGGGATAGGAGAGCGAAAAGAAGGTGATAAAACCCCAGGATGGGATTCTTTGGGGAGAAAATGGATGAACATGAAGAACCTCCTTCCCACCCCGTTGAGCTCTTGCATCAGCTGTGTATCCAACCCTCCTGCCGCAGGACACCGGCCGTGCTTCTTTTTCCTCAGCTCCAAAACTTTGGAGAGGTGTTTCTCGGCTTTTGTTGGGGTAGCCGGGCGTCCGTATAACGGAAGGGTGGAGGGACCTGTGGGAGGGTGGGAAAGGCAGGATGGGACCAGGGCAAGGGCCGTGCCGCGCCTCCTGGATGCCTGGCCACAAGGCACTGCCGCCATCTAGTGACCTGGGAGTCACCGGTGGCTCCGGCAGAGCCGCAGGTCCGCAGCGCTCCTGGGGATGCTCTGCCGGGGAAACGGGCCGGAGACCCCACCCAACGTGCTGCTTGTGCCTGGGAGGTGTAGCGGGGCCCACTTTGCTGGAAAGGATGAGAAAGCTGCTCAGCAAACACGCAGTTGAGACTTTTGCTGTGCTTGTCTTTGAGTGCTGCGACACCCGGGGCTGAGACGTGAGATTTTAGGGGGATTTGTGCAGGAAAAAAATTGAATTTTTGCTGTTATACATGTCTTTCTGCTTCCTCAGTCTTCATCACGCTTTGGGATGCCTTTGGAAGGTGGTGAGGCTGAAGAAATTCCACCTGAAGGGATGAAAAATTACGCATTACAAAAAAAAAAAATTGGTAAAGTCTGATAGCAGCCTTAGCTGGGGTTTGCAACTACAGGTGATTCCTGACATATGGCTACAAGAGAGCATGAACTGCTAAGGAACGGGCAAGGTCCAAAGTGGAATTGCAAATCCCAGCAGGAATATGGAGGCACTGAGTAAGACCAGGTTAATTAGAGGCTATTACATTTTCTAGCTCTTCATCTGCTGCTGCAGTGGATGAGTCCTGACAGGCAGCACGGGCAAGCTCCTCACCTCCTTTTCTTAAAAATTCAAAATAGTATTAAAGGATCATAGAATTAATCATGGAATCATAGAATGAATCATGGAATCACAGAATGGTTTGGGTTGGAAGGGACCTTAAAGATCATCTGGTTCTAACTCCTCTGCCATGGCCAAGGACACCTTGCACTAGACCAGGTTGCTCAGAGCTCCATCCAAAATGAAATGCCACTCTAAACTTCAGTGCACAGAAATTGTAGGGCTGAGCATGGGAAAACCTCTCCAAGTGAACGGCACTGAAATCCTGGTTTGAGTCCCAGGCTGCGTTCTGTGCTCACCTGTGACTGCCACACCAGCAGTCCCTGCACCCCAGCATTAACCACTGACCTCATTAGTGAGAATTATCACCGCTGATAGACCGAGGGCATGGACAGACCTGTGGCAACAGCCTTCTTGCAAATGCAGAGCAGCAGGTATCCTGGTGTAATCCATTTTTTTTGCAGGGTTCCTGCATCCCGGAGGCATGTAATGCTAAAGGAATCATCAATCTCATTGTAAGCTTTTCACCTGGAAAAAAAAATTGGATGCATTAATGAAGTCATTTCACACCGCTAAAACACACATGGAAAGAATTAAGACATATGGTGAGTGAATGCCCAGAGACATAAGGTCCCGTGGTGGTGGGAATCAGTGAGATCTCATTGAAATGCGCTGGGTGACCCTTGAAAGATGTACGTTGGTGATATTAAACTATTGCATTGGTAATAAAAACTATCAGCTTGTGCAGTTCTTCCTATGGATCCTGTCCTTGTTCTAGCCTGAATTTGAGCTGAGCTGAAAGTGTGCTCTGCCTCTGCATGGGCAAGGAAGGAAAATCCTGAATTCACCTTGGCACACCATCATGGGAAAGGGGAGAGGTTAGAACAGAGGAGGCAAATCACATATCCTGCAGCTTTTGCAATTTCCTTTCTTTCTAATGTTTCACTGTTTTGTCCAGAGACACTACTTGCAGTTTTTTGTGTCAGCTACCACTGGAGCATGTTGAGGAGCTGAGACTGTTTTGGGGATATCAGCCACTCCCCTCAGCATCCAAGTAAACCAGGGAGCTAAGTGACTCCAGGGATGGCCATGGGGAGGTTACACCATTGATTTAAACCTGACCAATCCCTGAAGAACAAGGTCCAGCGTTGCTGTTTTATCCAGAACCTTCTGAAAAGACCTGGATCCACATCTGGAATGGGGACAGACCTCCATTACAGGGTGAGCACCCCACTGCACACCAGTGTGCCGAGAGGATCTGCTGACTACGGGTGCAGGGAGGACCGTGGGGCCACAGCAGGTTTGGGTGGCTCAGGCTTCATCTTTGCAATGTCATGAGGAATACTGAGCACAGAGATGGTGGGGAAATGCAGGCTCTTTGGTGATATAACTTATATAATTGTAGATAAGTAGTTACCTTCATAGCTGATTTCCTAGAGTTGTGCTCTGCTCTGGCCCACTGCTTGAGCTCAGATATATTATTGAAAAGCTTCTGTTTGCTTCTTGCTCTGCTACAGCTGCGCTATTCAACCTTGAGCAACACCATCACAGGCAACTCTGTCCGGAGCCTGAAATTTACCTACTGCCTCTACCTGAGGAGCCTGCAGGAAGAGTCCTTTGGGATGCTGGGTGTAGAAAAGTCGTTTCCCACCCCAATGCCCAGGGCAGTGACTGGACCACTCTCTACAAGAGATTTTTCTCACTGCTCTAGTTCGAGCCATAAGAATAAAGAGAGAGAGGCAATGTATTTAGGGTCAGACTCCAGTGTTTTTGCCGGTGATACACCCCTTGCTACAGATGTGGGCTCCGTGGCTCATAGCAGGTTATTATCAGCCATCCTTTGTACCTCTGCTCTTGCCTGCCTGGGCTGAAGTCCTTCTGTGTGCTCCAGCACAGAGCTGTGTCCTGGGTTTGTGCAGCCACCCGTCTTGTGCTGAACTTACTCTTCAAAAAACACTGATTTTATTAAAATAAAAAGCAGGAAAGGGTTGCACAGCCCTTCCCTGCAAAGAACCGGGTTTTTTTGCACAACCTCTCCCATGCCTCCTCACTCTCCCGTGCCTCAGTTTCCCCGTTGATGTGACAGGGCTGTTAGGAGGCTGAGCAGAGCCGAGTTCCAGACTGATTGTGCGTGTAAGGGACTTCTGGGGTTTCCTGACACAAACCCTTCTTTAAGCAGGTTCAATCTCAAACTTAAATCCAAACTCACGGTTTAATCAGGTATCTCCATGTTTCCCCAGCTGAAGTTTGAATGTCTCCAGGGTTACACAAGAGACCACAAGGTCTCCATGCCCTGTGCCTGATCACTCTCTGGTTAAAAGCTCTCTCCTAATATTTAACCAGATCTCCCCCCAGCTGCAGCTCACACCTGCTGCCCCTTATTCTGGCTCCTGGCACCAGCAGGAGCAGCTGAGCTCCATCTCTCCCACAGATTCCCATTCCCAGGCTTGCTGCAGGCCATCTCTGCCGTGGCACCAGGAACATCGGCGGGTGGCAGCAGGGACAAGTTTTCCGTGAGCACAAGCGCAAAGGGTGGCCGGGCTGGAAGCGGTGGCCGCAGCTTCTTTGGCCGCTTCCCCGCCGTGCTGAGCCGCGCTGAGGGGCTGCAGCACTGGCCCAAGGGGCTGAGGTGGGCACAGCCGAGGGGGTTCACGGGGTCAGGGGGAGAAATGGCCTCTTAAAAGGCCTCTTCCAGCAGCGCTGGCGGCCGCTCGGCGGGATTTGTGCGAATCCGGAGGATTTAGCTCAGCCCTTCCTATGCTGCGTCAAATCCTGTCCGTAGTTTAACCCCTTTGAGCAAAATCAGTTTGTTTTCTAAAAACATAGCGATTTCCTATTTTTTTATTTTCATTATTTTTTTAATTTAAAGCCCCAGCTTTTGCAAGCAGCCCACAAAGGGACATGACGTGCTTCTGCAGCGCCTTCTGCACCGTCAGGGCTTTTCCTCAGGCAGGAAGTGTCTCCCTGGGCAGCGTGGAGGGAGAGCAGGACAAGGAGGCTCCAACCTTGGCACAAATCCCAGGCAGCTTTTCCACCTCCTGCAAAATGCTGACTGCCCTGCACTGACCCTGGCTGCTCCAGCTTCCTGTGGGAGGAGGTGGTTTGTTCCCTGGGGAGTTCTGTCCGTCCACAGGGGAAGTTTTGGAGGGAGTTGTTTTGGGATGAGGTCCTGTTCCTGGTGTGGGGGTGCTCTGGGTTCTTGGCAGTGACTGTGGTGCCTCCCCAGCAGCCATGGAGTACGTCAGCACACGGGGAGGCACGAGGGCCGTGGACTTCGAGGGAGCCCTTTTCTCTGGCTACGCACCTGATGGGGGCCTCTTCATGCCCCAGAGCATCCCCTTGCTGGACAGGGACACCCTGCAAAGGTGGAGCAGCCTCTCCTACCCTGAGCTGGTCAAGGAGCTGTGCTCTCTCTTTGTCCCGGCTGAACTGGTCCCGCGGAACGTGCTCAACAGTAAGCTGAGTGGGGAGCTGCTTGCAGGGTTGTGCACAAGGATTTGGGGGTTTGGGTGCATCTGCTTGCCTTCCCCCCCATCCTCATCACAGCCCCCAAGAGGATGGAGCCTGCTGCACCATTGCCTGCTCCTTGCTGTAGCCTGTTCTCCTCTGGCACCTTGCTGGAACTAGTGGAAAAGTGTCCCTTGGGTATAAATAGGGGTTCTGGTGACAGCAACAAGCTGATATTGGGGCCCTGCTCACTGCTGGGGCTCCCTCCAGGACTTTCCTCTGCTTCACGCTTGCCTTGACATCCGTTTTTTGTTTTTAACACTTATGAGCTATCACTTCCACCAGAGGGCAGCTGCAATCGCTGTCTCAATGGCATATTGATATAAAACTTGGGTTTCCTGTATTTCATGTTTTAATACAGTTTTCTGATTGTGTGGCATGTCCCTTGGGATTACGTAGCATGGAGTTATCAAACACTGTGAAGCTGGGCTTGTTCAATCCTAATAACCACAAATAACTTGTTGGATATCTGACACTGCACCAGCAACTGAGAGCCTTTGGTTGTGCAGAAAGGTAGCCAGGAGCACGAAGAGCACAGATGCAGGAAGCCATGGGTCAGAAAAACACTTCTCTAATCTAACAGGCCATTTAACCATTTTCACTCTAGAGCTGATCGACAAGGCCTTCAGCAGATTCAGACACAAGGATATTGTGCATCTGTCCAGGCTGAAAGATGGGCTGAACATTTTGGAGCTCTGGCATGGTGTTACTTACGCGTTTAAAGACCTGTCCTTGTCCTGCACAGGGCAGTTTTTACAGTATTTCTTGGAGAAAAAGCAGAAGCATGTCAATATTCTGGTAGGTGAGTATGATTCCTTGGAGGTAAGGTTCTTGGGCAGGCCTTTACCTTGAGTGCCATCATCCTACAGCCCTCCCCAAAGATGCCCCAGGGTGGTATTGCCTCGTGATCTCCAGGCAATGCCAAGGTAGCTTCTCTGGTGAAAAACATCTCATGGAGCATCTCTGCATCTTTTTCTTAAAGTGCAGTGATGCAGGTTTGATTGACACAGCAATTTTTTGCTTTTCTTGGTGCTTCCTCACTTTGAAACAGGGACTTCAGGGGACACGGGAAGCTCAGCCATCGAGAGCGTGAGAGGGCAGAAGAACGTGGACATCTTTGTTCTGCTGCCCAAGGGGTTCTGCACCCAGATACAGGAACTTCAGATGACCACCGTCATTGAAGACAACGTGCACGTCTTTGCTGGTTGGCACTGCTGTTTGGACTGTCCACTTCATGGCCCTGTTGTGTCAAAAGCTTGACCCTAAAAGTTTGAGGGGGCTTCTCAGTGGGATTTGCAGCTTTAGCAGCTGCAGCCAGCTGGGTCCTTGCCATCACCATGCCCAGACATCTGGCTAACAGGAGACAACATCCCCAGTTTGACAACCAAGCAGTTTAAGGCTTCCTGTTCTCGTGGCTGCAGATCAGAGCTGCCCCCATGCAGGTCGTTGGTGTTTGGCTGCACTAAATTCAGCATCATTTTTTGTCACTAAAAGGATTTGGAGTCACCCCCTCCCTCTGTCCCCTCACCTTTGTGGGTGATCCACCCCCTACAGCCACGCCATCCTCATGGATTGGCATCACCATTGGGTGCTTGAGCTGCTTGAGTTCCCATGGGCTCCTCTGCTCAGCCAGGTCTCACTTTGGCATCTCACAAGGGTTTGCAGCATTTGCCTTCCTGGCAAGTATATATTTGGTAGAAGCAAGAGCCCAGAATGCCATGTTTGCAGAAGCCACCCAGCACCCCAGGGTGCCACTCAGCCCCCAGTTTGTACAGCCCCCAAGGCAGACAGGCAGCTCGGGACACTCCTGGCCACAGCAAACCCCAGGGCTTGAGACAAAGCCTATTTCTGAGCAGAAATACCTCATGCCTGATGCACAGCTGTTCACAGATCTAATCTTTCCTTTCTCCTTTTGACAGCTCATGGGAACAGCGATGAAATCGATGGACCGATCAAGGAACTGTTTGCTGATGTTGATTTTGCTGGAAAATACAACCTGATGAGCTTGAATTCTATCAATTGGTCCAGGATTATGGTGCAGATTGCTCACTACTTCTATGCTTACTTTCAATGCACCCCATCCCTGGATACCACCCCGCTGCCAGTGGTGGAAATTGTTGTGCCAACGGGAGGAGGAGGAAATATCACAGGTAAAGGGAAAAAAAAGATGGGTTAGATAAGAGAGAGAGAATGCTGTGATCTATGGACAAAAAGCACTCTACAGATACTGGGTATTGCTATTTATTAAAACACCCACTCTCTGGTAGGATTTCTTCAGAACCACTTATATTTTATTACTCATGTATGGTTATTACTCAATTTAGGTGTCACTGATGATTTGCAAGGTGCAGAAAAACCCAAACCACCCTTTGATCATGGCTGTAACTATCTTGAGGATGGGCACATTAGGAGAGGACAGAATGTGTTTGATGCAGAAAAGAGGGAAAATACTGTGGCTCTGATTTCTTAAGTGAGACATTAACAGAGGTGTGGAGTCCTGCCTGGTCCTACTCTGGTTTGTGCGGTAATGCACGGTCAGGAGAACCACTCTTAATTGCATAATCTGGCCTTCTAAATGAGAGTCCTTGATTGCCTCAGTCCCAAAATAGGTGTAGAACTATCTTATGAAAGCAATAAAGGATTTGATATATTCACTGCTATTCCAGGCTGCCCATCAGAGAGGCAACAGTCTTCATCTCTCCTGCTTGCCTGGCAGCTGCCTGAACTCTTGGTCCCCTGCCTGTCCACCAGCAAAAGTGGAGATGGGCAAGGGTCTGTGTTCAGTGGCCGGTGGAGCATTGCATGCCTGGATTTTATAATCTGTGCTCTACCAAACCACTGAAGTCAGTTATCTTGGAGTCCACTAGGAAATACCATTTGTGTCTGCTTCTGAACTAGATGCTCAATCAATTTGTATGATGACTTCTTTGCTAAATCTCCTTTGAATGTTTCTTCATCAAGCACACGTGCATTTTTTTCACTTTTTTTCCCTAGCTGGCTGTATTGCCCAGAAAATGGGTCTCCCAATTCGACTTGTTACTGTGGTTAACAGCAATGACATCATTCATAGGATTGTTCAACATGGAGATTTCTCACTAGCAGAGAGCGTGAAGACTACAATAGCATCAGCCATGGATATCCAGGTATGTAGTGAACTGGCCCAAATGCAAAAATAGCAAATACTGGGGGTTTTTTTGGTTTGTTTGTTTTTTTTTTTAATCTTGTACTCTGTTCTACCTGTAAATTTCTGCCACTCGTTGATGCATTAGGAGGTGTGACTCATACTGACCATTTATGCCACAGACTGCTGAGCTGAGTTAGATCAAACACCTTCTCCCTCACTTCTCAGGGCTTGACTTTCTGATCTTCATTGTTGAGTGCTGGATTTCTGGGAATTCGTTCTGTGCAAGTTCAGCAAGAGAGGGACATTTTCACAACATGTGACAACTAGAGAACTAAAAATGCCATCATGTCTCAAGGGTTTTGTTGATGCTTCTGAAAGGCTCCACCAAGAGCGAGAGCAGAGACCAGGAAGGAGGTAGAGAAGTCCAGAAGAAATGTCTCGTTCATGGCTGCCTGCAGCTTGCTCAGAGCAAAACAAGTCTCAGCAGGCAGGGAAAGGCCTTGGAAAGAAAAGTCATGGAGGTACAGAAACCAAACACCTGGAAGCAAATACCTGCTGTTCCATTCCCACCCTGTGATCCCCAGGGACTGGATCTGCTTCCAAAGAAGTGATCAAAGTGGGAAACCCTTGGTGTTGTATCTCTGTGGCCTTAAGCTACCTGGATTTTCCAAAAGCTGTTCAAACACACTGGGAGGACCTGGAAGCCTGGAGGGACTGCCACGCTTTGCAGCCACTAAGTCCCTATGCCCCTATCACCAGGCTGTGCTCTGCAGTTTGGCTTTCCTCCTGAGCCACGAACTTGTGGGGCTCCTCAGAGCCCCTAGGGTAACTGGGCTCCTCTCTCAGCCCATCTCCCTTCAGTAGCACTGGTCAGAAAGTGCCAGACTTTGGGATCATGGAGGCAGGGAGTCAGGTGAGATTTCCTGAGGAGCTGGATGAGTGTATCCCTCTGCACATCCCTCTCCATGGCTGCATGGGACATCATTGTTCAGCTCACATCTGAAGTATCCATGCCAATATTTCCATAGCTAAAGAGACCATTTGTTCTGGAGGGGAATTCAGGAGGTCTCTGTTTGGGACTCATTTAAAGCAGGATGAGCCTTGAGGTCAGACGGGATTGCTTAGGGCTTTGTCCATTTGGGTGTTGGAAACTTTCAAGGATGGAAAGTGCACAGCCTCTTTAGACTGCTGCTTCTGCAGACTAAGGTAAAGCAGAGAAAACTCTCCTGTTAGATGCTGCCCGAAGAGTTGACGGTGAAGCAGAAAGTCTGGTGTGGGTGAGCTTTGTGAGGGGCAGTGCCAGGACAATCCCAGCAGACACTGTGTCTTTGCAGCCAAGCAGGGGCTGTTCTCTGTCCCTGAGGTCAGGAAGCACCACACAGCTCATATCCACACACCAAAACTTTGTCCCCAGCATGACCTGTCCTCCAAACTGGGCCCCACCGTTCTCCTGGAGAGCTCTGGTGGCATGGGACAGAAGCAAAACCTTATGTAGATGGTAAGGCTGGTACTTGCACCAGTGTCCTGGCCCAGTTCAACTTACTGGTGTCAACACAGTGATCTGTAATGGAAACCATAAGGCTAGTGGGAATGGAGGGTGAAGGGGAAATGTGGGAAGGATGTGGGAGCAGCCAAAAGAAGGACAGGAGAAGGGGTGTCAGGAGCACAGTGTTGGACGCACCTCCAGGAGCAGGTCATGGAAGTCCAGGCACACTGACCTGTATCTTCTTCAGGACAGCCTAGAACAGAGGACAGCCTAGAGCACAGGGCAGGCTACACCCAGACCAGACTGATGATTAGAGGCTGGAGGCTCTGGGAGATGATGGTGGGAAGATGAGGAACAGAACTGGGGCCATAAGACACACAGATAAGGACACAAAAGGCTGAGTAAGTCCTGATAACTCGACGAGGTAGGACAGGATGGAGTGACAAAAGGTCACGGGCGCTGTCAGCTGCTAAAAGTTACGAAGAGTTCATCCAAACCCAGCACTTGAACCCAGGAGGTGAGATGAGGACTCTGTAAGTTGGTGCCCCCTGCCCTGTCTTGTCCCTACAAGGTATCTCGGCCAAACCACCTGGATGAATATTTCTTGGTGCTTGTAAATGTGCAGGAATGAGGCAGGGCAGAGAAATTGGTTTGGGACCCTCCTGTATGGTCTTGCACAGAGTTCTACTGCGGTGTTGCAATGCTGATTGCTACACAGGCATACAGGCCAGTCGGGCCCCATATGTGCCCTATAAATTCATGGAGATTATCAGCCAGCCCTGCAGCGAGCTGGGTGTCTCATTAAGTCACGCAGGAGCCGGATGACTCACAGCAGCATCTGCAACACTGAGTAAACAGCTGGATATTTCTGGTTCTCCAATACACAGTGTGTTATTAGCCGGGGCTCCTCATGGCGATGGTGCAGATGTGGTCACGCTGTTGATTCATCAGTCATCCCTTCATTTTCTGTTTTAATCTGATGGTCACTGTCAGACTGCTCTGACAGGTCAGAGGTTCAAAAGACATTGTGTTCTCAAAGACTCATCTTGGGCTGTAGGTGAGCAAAGGGAAGACAAAAAGCCCACCCCGGCTTCCACCAAGAAAAACACAGCGGTAGGACCTCAGCCCTAATGAGACATCAGAGAATCCACAGGGATGCTTCCCCCCCCAAGACAGGTGCTTGAATTTCCTCACCTATTGCCTTGTTATCCCAGGAGCCTTACAATGTGGAGAGGATCCTCTGGCTGCTCTCGGGCTCTGACAGCTGCCTGATAAAAACGTTGATGGAGCAATTCAACATCTCAAAAAGGCTGAAGCTGCCAGAGGATTTGCACAGAAAGGTCAGTTCCTCACACACACAACATTGTGCATGTATATGTGTAAGGAGAATTACTGTTACCAGGTGTTTTCAACTCATTTTCAGAATAAAGAAATCATAGTGGAGAGTATCCAACCAAAAATTTAAGTGTGAGGCTAGAGCAGAAATTTTATATCAATGTCTGTACATGGACATGTAAAAAAACCCTTTATAATTTTTTTTTTTTTAAGAAAGCTCTTTCTTCTTCACAAACTAACTTAAAAATTTCCTGCAGTTATTTAGGTAGCATATGAAATTGCCCCATCCTTGACCATGCGCCGAGCCATTGTGCAGTGGATGCTGGCACAAACTGGGTGTTTGAGAGTGGGTCTGCTGAGTTCGGTGCAATTCAGCCTCACTGTTACAGCAAAGGGGAGCACAAACACAAAGCAGAGAGACATACAAGACAAAACCAAATATCTGAGTTGCGAGAGGGCCAGATGCAAAGTCCTGCATTTTCCTGTCCAATTTCTAGTGTGCTCTCCCTCACAGAGTAGCCTTTGCCCAGTGCCCACTCCTGCTTGTGCTGCAGAAAGATAAATACTAAATAATCTTATTATTAAAAGCAAGAAGAGCTGTTACACTGATGTGGATTTTACACATCCTCAGAAACTCCCTCAGAGCATGGAAATAGCAGTACAGAGCTGAAGAGCCGAGTCCTGGCTCCTGCCCACCCACACTCACAGCACCTGTGGATGGAAACCCCTTGCCCGCACTCCATCCCTGTGGTTTTTTCCAGCAGTGCCTCATCCCCCAGTTGCAGCAGCAACCCCTTTTCCTTCAGTCTCTGGGGAAATGCATCCTCCAGCTCCCCTATTTCCACCTCCTTTGCTGGGTGCCTGTGGCACAAACCCAGCTGGGAACGCATGGGGTGGTGATGCCCTGCACAAACCTCCCTGTTTGTCACAGCTCTCGGAGACCCTGGGATCGTGCTCAGCCTCTGACGAGGACATTGTGAGAGCCATGCGGCGCTGCTGGGAGGAGAACCAGTATCTGCTGTGCCCCCACTCTGCCGTGGCTGCTCACTACCACTACTCACAGCCACACAGGTAGGGAGAGCCATGGTCATTTATAATTTTTTTTTTTTTATCCCTATCCCCTTGCTCCTGCAGCATCTCCAGCTCCCAGCTCTCCTATGCTTAAGTCTTCTTGTTTTCCTTTCCAGCATCCCCCGGTGTTGCTTAGCTCCAGCCTCTGCAGCCAAATTTCAGGATGCCGTAGTCCGAGCCGGCCTGGTCCCTCAGATCCCCCCTGAAATCACTGCCCTGACAGCAATGGAGACCAGGTCCACTCCTCTGGAGCGGCAACAAGACTGGGCACAGGTGCTCCGGGGCCGGATTGAAGCCGTGGCACAGCAGTGGGAGGCACAGGGGGGTCAGTTTGCACCCCAGGGCAGGGGGGGATCCCTGGGCAAGTAGTCACACAGCCCTGAGCTACTGGGCACAGCTGGACAATGCCTCCCAGGGCTCGTTCTCCACTCCCAGGAAAGCCCTGTGTAATGCTGGGAGTCTCCATGCAATGATTTATTAGCAAGAACGCACTTTCCTGTTGAATTACATGGAATATCTCATAACATTTTCCCTAAACAGTTGAATTATATGGACAATTTCATAACGTTTTCAGTAAAGAGCACTGCGATTGTATCCCTTTTCCTAATAAATCATACAAACTGATTGAAACTCTGAATAAACCTGGCTGTTCCATCATTTCTGACTGTTACAGAAAGCTTCCTTAGCACTACCCACAGCTGCCTGCTTCTTGAGCATTATCCAGTGATTCTGGCTCTGTGCTGGGCTGTTCAGCCCAGCAATCCCAATAGCACCCAAAATGCTCAATAGGAAACATATGCAAGAGTGGAGCGGATCCACTCTACCCATCCTTGTAATTTAAACAGTGCCAGGGATCATTCCCAGGCATTGAAACTTCATCTGTGATCATGTTAAATAGCAGATGTTTTCCCTGGTCATATTCATCTTAAAGAGCTGCTTTCCAATGCTATATCTCACTGCTTTTGGTCCTACTCCTGCTTCAGACTCTTCCCAGGCAACTTCCACTGTAACAAGTAGGAAATGGGAAATTCCCCTTATCTTCTGCCTGAAACTTCAGGTCTTTCAATACCACGTTCTCATCATATACATATAAATATATAAATACCTTGTGTGGGAGCTGCCTCCACAAGTCATGCATCTGGCAGGAATCTCTTGTGCCTAAAAAAGGGGGAAGAAAAATAGGAATAATTATACCAGGGGGGAAAAATCCCCCTTTGCCATCAAAAAAAAATTCCCCCTTTGACATCAAAGGAAGTCCTGTAATGGGAGGATTAATTTGAAGGTTTAGTGGCATTTAACAGGGTAAAAGTAAATTCTGTGAAGTGATTCAGCTTGGGATGTTGCAGAACGTGCGGGAAGAGTGGGAAGCTTGGCCTGGGCTTCAAGCTGCCTTGCTGGCACCCAGGCAGCCTTTTCCTTGGCTCCCTCTGGCACAGCTGGCCCCATGCCACCTCCTTCCACCCCACCGAAACCCTGCAGGAGAGGAGGGACCTGCACCTCCTCCAGGGTGGGGGCTGAGGCTGCCCCATCCCAATTAACGGGGATGAGGGAAACAGCTTAGCTGAAGATGATGTAAAAACCACAGCACTTGGACGGTTTTGATGCTAACAGCTCTACTAGCATGGATTGAGCAGTTGGGTGGTGGCATCCAGGAATGATGTTTCATGAGGCCATCATTCACCTTTCTTTAAGAGCCAAACCAGCAAAATACCTCTTATTTGAGCAACAGCTTCATCCTCACAAATAACCCTGCCCCAAAGGATGGCTTTGCACTGGGGATGGTGCAGGACATCACTGGAGGTGGCAATAAGAAACTTCCCGGTCCCATTTGACCCCCGTGATCAGCCTCCCTTTCATTGATGTGGATGTTATGCTCACTGGACCCCACTGCCCTCAACAGCTGCCTCCCCAAATTCTGCTGTTCTCAGCCAGGGACGGCTGCCCAGTTGTAATTTAGCCCTTAATGATAGCTTAAGACATCCTGCAAGAGGGGAGAGGCCTGAAATTGCACCCAGTTCTGCACCCAAGTGAGAGGTTGCAAACCTGGCTGGCAAGACTCCAACCCCTCGCTGGGCAACACTGTGAAGGATGGGGTGAGTGGGGCTGGACTTGCAGCCCGCCAAAATCCTGGTGTGTTTTGCGAGCAGAAAGCGTGATGAATACATTCTATGCTCCCATCCCAGTGCCCTAAAGCAGTAGGATGAGTAAAGGGTCCAGCCTCATTGCAGGGTGAAAAGGAGTTTAATTCTCAATCATCCCTGAGGATACCCTTATGGGATGAGGATGCTAGGTCTCCTCCAGCCCAAACCAGACTTTTTTTGGGGCAGGACACTATGAAACTCTCTCTGCCATCTCTGGAGCAGAAGAACAACAGGAAAAGCCTGTTCCATGCCTGGAGCCAAGGCAGAGGGAGCACAGACAGGCTTGGCTTCCAGGGGGGCCGTGCTCCCACAGAGGAGTGGGAGTGCCACACGTGCCAGCCCGGTGCCTGGGATGTGGGAATGAACCTGGCCGCATGGGCGTGCTGTGTCCCACCACCTGCTCGGGGACCACGGCATCCGTGGACACTCTCACACCGGCAGCTCCCGCTCTGTCCCCAGAAATGGTGCTTGGGGCTCTGCTCGCTCATCCTCGGGTCTCTGGCTGAGAGGGAAGGTCAGCCTGGTTTGATGGAAAGATGGGAAATGGAGGAAAGTCACACAGAAAGTGGTACCTCCTCACCCAACACTGATGGGTAGCTGCAGGCTCTGGCACCTTCTCATGTTCCTGGGAGTAATGATATTTCAGTCCTGCACCTTCTAGAGCTGATCACAAACCCGGGACAGGCTTGTCAAATAATTCATCTCATACATCAACTGCTCTTGCTTTTCTCCAGCAAAAATTCCATTTTCAGTGCCCTGACCCAAAGCATATCTGATACATGTGATCCAGGAGATAGTGATGCCCACGAACCTGTGGCCATACTATATGGGGACCCCATATTCCCCCTCTGAGGGCCATGGCTGGGACATGTTCCCAGCTCCTACCTCAAGGAGAAAGTAATGTTTTGGGATGGAGATGCAATGTGTTGGGGTAGAGGAATAGGGTCATGGCTCAGCTGGACTTTCTACTCAATAACTCACGTGTACTGAATTTGTCAACTTGCTGTCTTGAGCCAAACTCACTTGTTGGTGTGTCCAACCAGGGATTGGGGTGCCTATCTGGGTGTGGTTTGGGATCTGTTGCAGCACATGTGGGGTCTACCCTCTAAGCCATCTGCCTCTGTGTCCCATGGAGATTTCATCCACCAGCAGAGCCATGCTGTGGTTCAATGCTCCAATCATTAATAGTGCTAATCATTAATCATTAATAGATTAAGAGATCTATTCATTGAAGGGGAACATGGGATGACTGGCTGACTGCTGCTCTGGCTGAGATAAAATTGAGAAGAATATAAAATCCCAAATGAGCTGCGGATGAGGATGCTATTTCCCATGAGCAGAGCAGTCCAGCCTTCCCCTGTGCTTTGTCACAATGTCCATTCCCACTTTCCAGCTCATGGCCACCCAAGGAATCGATCTGTAGGCAATTACTCCACTTAACCGGGCTGTCACGTCCTTCTCCTCCATTTATGAGCTGGGAGGAGCCCACAACGTGGTGAATTATAAGCCAATGCTTTAAAACAGTGTTCTGAAGGTTTGGGAGTTGAATTATTATTTATAATGCCCTGGGGCCCCCGTGTAATTTATGGACAGGTATGAAGACAAGTAGGCGCTCAGACATGGGGATGAGCCCAGTGTAAATGCTGAGATAGAAAGATAGATAGATGGATGGATGAAGATAAGTTTCTTGGCCAAGAGAGCTGGAGATTGAAAAACTGGAGATGGAGAAGCCTGCTCTTAGACATCTCTGCTCTCCTAGAGTGATACCTACTATCCCACTACTCTCACTCTGTCAAAAGTCATCTCAAATGTGGTGCAAATAATTTGTTTACTCTTATTTTTTTAAATTTATCCAAAGTGCAAGGAAAAAAAAGTAAAAAGGAGTTGCTTTGTTGTTGCAATTTGCTGCTAGGCATTCCTATGTGTGCTAATGATAAGTATTAATTAAATAGCTTTCTGTTGTCTTTTAAATGCAGTTCTTTCAGGCTGTAATTAAAAACAGACACCCAGCCCTTTCTGTCTGCATAGGAAGAGGCAGGTAGGCCTCTGGAGCTCGGCACTTCTTTCCTTGTAACAGGAGAGAAGTGGAAAATGAGGCAAAACCAGTTTCCATTGAAAACTCACCACCCTGTGCATGTCCTTCACAGGGAAGGCAACCAGCACAAGGAAATTAAAGGAATGTGACTTCCAAGATCCCAGCCCTGCAATCAAAGTAAGTTTATTTGCCCTCAAGATCTTTCAGCTTCATACATTTTAAAGGCAGAGATCACTTTGTTTGATCTCTGGGCTACACAGGCTGCTGAACATCCCTCTGCTGCATTCATCGTACTCAGAAGAAACTTGTTGCCTTATGAACATTTTGATCTGAGTAACTGGAGATGGGATTCCATCCCTCTCCCTTGTTTCTTGGTTTCCCCAGTTTGTTTTGCTCTTGCTGTGAAAAACCAGGCACTGCTTCTCCTCTGGTCAGTATTAATCGCCCAACTCGGGGTGTGCTTCTCAGAGAAACTGGAGTCCCACCAGCCCTGCTGCCCTCTCCCTTTCCCAGCTTAAAATAGACTAAAGCCCTCTAGAAATGCAAATAAGATGTCAGATGCTCACGTGATGGAAAGCAACCCCCAAATAAAATTTCCCATATGCCCACAACACTGAATGACACTAAAGCCCAAATTATTTCTGCTCTCAAAGACAACTGGGCTTCACTTATCTAAAATATTGCTGTTAATCAATAAATACATGAAGAGACACTTGGCTGCCTGCCATGCAGCTTATGAGAGTGGTGGGGGAAGATTCAGCTCACCCAGAGGATGCCTTGGTCAGAAATGGGCCATGAGAGAAAAGTTTCTGTGTTCAAAAGCTGCATATACTTTTTTTTTTTTTCTGTGAATGGAAACATTTAATTGTGCATTTGTGTAATTTATAACCTGAGATGTGTAGGATTTGTCTAATAAATACACAGAGAATATAAGACAGACACATTGCTTGCGAGGGGATCCTTGATCTGGGGCAGTGCAGCACTTCGGTCACCCAGGATGATGCTCCTCTGCCTTGATAACTCCTCACACAGTTTGTAAAACAGCCACAGTCCTTTTGGGGTCCTGTCAACCCAAGGCTGGAATTGCTCTGGGTTTTTCTGTCTCTCTCAGCCCCATGGTTGTGTCTGTCTTGTGATTTTGATGCAGCTGGACAGGTGCCCACAGGGAGCTGGGGACACAGGAAGGGGTCTGGGACACTCTGCAGGCTCCTTCCCCGGTGAGGGGAGCACAGGATTGGGAGCATCCTTGGGGCTCTTGGCGGCAGCAGCAATAGAAGTGGCTCAGAAGAGATTTTTTTCCCCAATTATTTGCATTTTAGAAATGAGAAAGGGGGAGAAATGGGATAGAAAAAGCAGGGGGAAAAAAGAGAGAAAGTAAGCATTCAGAAATTAAATAATTAAAAAGGAGTTTGAATTTGTTTGAATTAAATCAAAATATTTATTCTTTTCAGCAAACACAAGGTTCTTTTGAGCAGAAACTGAAAACTAAAGAGCCTTTTAAAAGGTATTTTGAAGGAAATATTACTCACTTTTAATCCAAATGGTTAAAATTGTGTTTCAGTTTTGGGAGAAGAAGAAAATGTAGAAATATTGCAAATTCTAGGAGTATTTAAAACACCATATCACAAAAAAAAAGGTGGTATGGGGGAGATGAAAAGTGGAGCAAGAGGTCTGGAAAAGAGAGCAGCCAGCAGCTGCCCTGTGTGGCTCTGTCCTTGCCCTGACATCCCTGAGATCACCCCGAGCACTTTAAGATCACGAGATACTGAGAACAAAGAGTTTGTGTTCTCTTTCTCGCTCTGAAGTTCCCTGCATTTTCAGCCTCCTGAAGCTGGTTCAGCACTTTTAGGGCAGGTTAGAAACCAATTCTTAAAGAAAGCAGAGTAGAAAATCGCACATAATGTGGCTCCGGGAGGGTGATGCTTTCAGAAAAATAGCAAAACTAATGATTCCTGAAAAACAAATAAATTAAAAAGTGATGAGCACAGGAGGTCAGTGATATTTTGTGCAATTCCTCACTATTCATCTCATTGCTCTTGCCTTGGGACTCCTCAAGCAGAGCATCACAGACATTTGCAGAACTTTTCGCTCGTGAAATGAAACAACAGCGAGATGCTGCAGTAGAAGAAGCAGGAAGGGGAGAAGGGGCTGTGTTTGATCACGGCTATTTTTTGGTATCTGAATAGGGAATGGAGCAGGACTCACTGTGCTAAGTCCTGGACCGACATGGGAAAAGGAAGGTGAAATATTTTGGTATTGAAGTTTGCAATCAGAGCTTAAACAACAGGTTTTGCGGATGGGGTCGTTCTGTCACTGACTTTCTGTGTGACCCTGGGAAGGGTAGAGGTGGGATGAGGAGCGGGGGCACCCTCCTGCAGCCCCCCCAGCCCTTGGCACCAGCCTGGCCGCTGCCACCGGGGTGACTCCCGGGGTCCCACACTGCCTGGGGACCAGGCTGCTGCCACCTCCTCACCCTGAGCTTGATGCCCTGCAGCTCCCCTTGGTCTCTACCTGCCCGGCAAAGGCAAAGCACCGGCACCCTGGGAACTCCTCGCTTCCGCTCCTCCGGGATGCTTGTGGGGATTAGCCAAGCTATGCTCCCTAAACCCATCACATGTGTTTCAATAGTTTTAATTGTTGCCTTTAAGATAATTACAGGCTGGAGAGCGCGGACAGGAAGAGCCCTGTGGATTTGCACCGGGGCTCGGGAGCACCGTTGTGTACGGAATGGGATATCTGCCACTTGGAAGTGTTTTTCCTGCTTGGGAGAGTGGTTTGCATGCCACGAGCAGGGAAGGCCGCAGATCCCGACTTCCCATGGCTGCAACAACTGGAACAAGGTGTTCCCCTGCCCCCCACTCCACCTGCCCTGGGGAAAGAATCCCCCAGCACCTGGCTCAGCAGTTACTGATCCTTGCTCATTTAAGCTGCAGCTTTTTCCTCCTTCCCACATCTGTTTCGAAGGGAATGAGGACCTGAAGTGAGCAGGATGCTGAAAATCAGGCTTGCAGTGGGGCAGGGAGCATCCAGGGCCCACCCTGCTTAGAGATGAGAAGCAACAGCCAGCCCCAGCATTCTCCTTGGCTCTTAGTGATGTGGAACATACTTAGTTTTTTTAGTATATTATGGTTTGTCCTGGTCCCTTGCTGGCTATCCAGCCTCCATCACCAGAGAAAACACTTTCCTGATTTTAAAGGGAGATATCTCTGTGCCTCCCATTGCCTGAAGTAATTCAATATTGAGTGAGAGGATTTCAGTCACTGCTTTTCCTCTGTTTGCACCTTTCTTGCAATTATTTTGTTGGAGCTCCCTGCTGGAGGGCGGGTCAGGAGCTCTCAGGAATAACACAACTTCCTGGATGCTGCCTTGCCACAGAAGAGCTGGGACAGCACTGAGGACCCCTCTTGGGGCACAGACCTTCCCCAGCGTTCACCATACAACACAGGATTTCTCCTGAGATCTCCAGCCCGTTGTCACCATGAAACCCAGCAAGAGTTTTGCATTTGCAGTAACTTTTTCATCACTGATGCGTTCTAAAATGAAAACAAGGTTTCATCTACATCCAAGAGTTTGTTCCAGTCCAGCCTCCTGCTTGCAGGATGTTTCATGGCTGGTGTGGATCCGGGGGATCCGGCTGGTTGCTCACAGACATCGAAACCCGCAGTTTCAATGGAGGGGTGATGTGGGGCCTGGCACGCCGAGGGCAGTGATTTGTTTTAGCATTCAATCCATAGAAATCCGTTTATTAGCACATCCCCTAAACTGCTGCCTTTCTTCCACCCTAACTCCTAAAATGGAAATAATCACAGCAGGGAAAAAATCTGGAACAACTCAAAAAGCAGTGAAGGTGAACTGGCTCCTGGGTGAAGGGGACGGGGATGGGCCCCATCACTGCTGCCAAGGTGAGTTTTGGGGACCTGTTCAGACCTACATCTGCTGGCAGTGGATTAGAAGTCAAATCCACCTGAAATCCAGAATTAAGCATCCTGAGGGGCTCCTCGAGGATGGGATATTCCCCTCCACGAGCTGCCGACTTTGCCCCAACAGTCCTTCACATCCCATCCCTCTTCTCCCTCTCCCCTTTGCCCTTCCCTTCCCCTGTGATGTGACGCATTGGCAGAGAAATAAAATAATCAGCTACTGCTTTATTAGTTTTTCCATCCCTGCTTCCCTCACGGGCAACTGTATTTCGGCAAATGTTTTTAATATTTGCTAATAAAAGCAGCTCCAGTAATGAAATGCTCCCTCCCCAAGACAAAATTGCCGGGACTGGTGTTATCTAAGAAACTCGTTTTGGCACTAGCGCGTCTACGTTCGAGCCATTTCTGCCCATTCACAGGATTATCAGCCATCTCTGCAGCCAGCCCCAGCCCTCCTCTCTCATTCCTAGTTAATTGGTGTGAAATTGGAGCAAGTTCTCAGGTGATAATGTGTTTGCATTTACTGCTTCACTGAACCACCCTAGCCACTCAATCCCAGCTTCATTAAAGCCTCAATCTCAGCTTTTGCTCCTGGCTGTGAGCTTCAAACCCTATTTCCTGCGTGGCAGACATACAGCCTAACACATGTCAGGAAGACAGCTTGAGCAGAGCTGCTGGGAACAAGCACGGCTACCCGCCCGGGCGCCGCTCCGGGAAAATCACGTTCGCGGTGGGAAAGATGCTTGGAGTCCCCGCGATGGCTTCACGCTGCGTTGGTTGGCTCCCTGCTCTGGAAAAAGGCATATTTTATACCCTTTAATTATACTTGATTAATGAATTAATTTAAAATTTTTTTTCTGCAGCACTTTGAAGATAAAAACCCCTTCGTCTGAATTCTGTGATTAGTATTTAAAGACTCAAGTGAAATATTTGTAGGCAGAAAAACCTAACCGAGGAATGCCTGTGTTCAAGCATTCAATAGGGCCTATTCACAGGATAGATTCCAGGGTTATTATTAGCAATAAGGTTATCTTTGGCATAATCTTTTTATGCACAACATGCTATTGGATTCCACCCTCCCTTTTCGCTCAGGCCCTGGGGCAGAAGGTAGACAAACCAGAGCTGGTTCAAGCCTTGCAAGTGTTTTTCATGCAAGTGGAGCTGAAGCCTGGCAAAGTCTGCCGTGGTTATATTTAGGACAAACCATAAGGTTTTTTTGGTGCAAGATGCACGCCCCAGAATGCTTCTGCATGGAGGGAGCAGTGTGTTGCCCCTGGGGTATCTCCAGCCCTGCCAGCACACACTGCTGGGGACCTGCTGCACATTGGGGACATCTGTGACACCCCAAGGGGGGCGACCCTTCAATCTGAATGGAAAGAGATGGGTTGGGCTGGTCCTATGCCCGCAGGTCAGGGAGGCAGCTCCGAGCATCCCCCGGGCACGTGAGATTTCCCAGGTCTGGGCACAGCTCTGGGCTTGGACAGGTCTGGGCACAGCCAGGGAGAGAAGCCCTGGCAGCCACACCGCCGGGTGAATCCCTTTCGGGGAGCTGGAATCGGCTCTCTGCTGGGCTGGATGTGCCCCGGGGGTCCTGGCTGCCCCCAGGCTCAGCCAGGAGGGCTGACACGAGTGGGGCTGCGGGCCCACGGCGATGGCTTGATCCGGGCGGGAGAGGAGAGAGCAGCTGTCGCCTGCCTGCCTCTTCATTTGGTTGTATTTCTAGCTCTCATAAAGCTAGGAGGTGGGGTTTTGTAGTTGTTGATGGTGCTTTTTTGGTGTTTTGTTGTGTTGGGTTTTTTTTTTAATGGATGGTGGGTGTGATTTTTCAAACGCGTTCCCTTTGGCAGCAGCGTCAGTGAGAGCCCCAGGATGCCTCTGCTGGAGCCCAGGAACACCTTCCTTTGAAACCTTGTGTCTCTCCAAACCCGCCGCTGAGCACGGGCGGTGGGAGGAGGTGAGGCCACATTTGGCTGTGCCCTTTACCTCGAACAGCTCAGCTGCTGTGCAGGGTCCCCAAGTCACCCCAAAAACAGCTCCAAAAATCGATCAGGGCCGCTCCTCCATGGCAAGGCTCCCCAGCCTGGATGCAGGCAGAACCAAAACACATACAGGTACATTAAAGGATGGCTGATGTGGCTTTGAAACAGCGCGGCAATCCCCTGTAGCCTAGTTTTTAGAGAAAGTATTTTGTAGCTGGTTTTTCTCTTTGTGACTAAACGTGGTTATTAGGCCCCAAGTGCATCATTAAACCTGTTATTAAAACTAAACATGTTGAGGAGAATATACTGCTGTGTAGCAAGCTCATCGAGGGCACTGGACCCTCTGGAAAAGTCATTAACATTTGTATTTAAAGTGAACATAGTTAAGAACATATTGGACTAATTCAGGGCCTTAGAGCTATTAAAATGACTGCTATTAAAAATAAATATGTTAGGCAGAATATGTTGCATAATTAAAATTATTACAGTGTTTACTCTGTTTTTTATGCTGACCTCTATTTTAAAAGGTTATTTTTATGTATATAAAATCTATACATGTTTTTTATATTTATACATACACGATAATGTGTCTAACTATAAATATTTGGTTATCTATTGACTTAAAAAGACTCTGTAGGATAAATTTGACTTCCTTGTTGCAGGATGAGACAGAACCCCAGTGAGATGAAGTCTTGATTAAAACTATGGGGGAAAAAAAAATAGTAAATAAGTCTTGGCTATATGTAAGTGTTGTGGTCACAGTCCAGTGGCTGTTGAGTTCAGTGGGAATCTTCCCTTGACTTTGCCATGCTGGGTCAGACCTCAGGAATGTGTCTCTTGCTTTGATGGTTTTGCTATTGGTAGGTCAGCTTCGAAAATCAGAAAATCAGCAGCTTTGCTTTCCACGGGCCATTCCCAGGCAGAGCTCCACCAGGTTCTCCGTTCGACCCGGTCCCCTGCAGCTCACGTGTCCCTGGGGAGGTGGCAGGGTGGGACCATCTCCCTGTCACAGGGTTCCTCCCACCTGCCTCCCTGGGTGGGAAAAGGTGCTCGCAGGGAAGAGTTTCTCCCAGCAGTTTTGGATGTGATCAGTGACCTTTGCATTGCCAGTGCCTGAGATCGGTGGCATCTCCTGCCACGGTCCCAGTGTTAACATAGATCCAACCCATATAATGTATATAAATGTATTATAGATCCATAGAATAGTCGGGGTTGGAAAGGACCTTTCAAGGTCATCTGGCCCAAACTCTCCTGCATATTCAACTAGACCAGGGTGCTCAGACCTCTGCCCAACCTGACCTGAATATTTCCACGGATGGGACATCCACCACCTCTCTGGGCAGCTCGTGCCAGTGCCTCACCACTCTCCTTGTAAAAAAATCTCTTCCTTGTAGCTGGTCTGGAACTCAAGCAGGGGCCATCGTGCTAAATGCGGCTACCTCCCAGGGACTTGTATGGGAGCTGAGGCTTTTGTGATTCTGGAAGGGTTCATTAAAAAAAGTAATAAAAATCCGAGCCCTCACCATACCAGCCAAAGCCTGTTTTCCAGTAATTCCTTTGGGAGTCCCAGTAACTCCAGCGTCCCACAGGATCAGAGGTGGTAGGACCACAGAGTAGAGAGGAGAAAGCTCTACTGAGAAACTGCATGGGATGGGGGATGTCCCTTGAAGAGCAGCCTGTTGGAGGGCTTTCACTGTGTTCATTAATTACAGTGAAGGGGATAAGAGGTTAATTAAACCCTGTTGGGTGGCAGTGACCAGCACCTTCCCCTGCAGCTCGTGTCCCAGGGGTGCTTAGGGTCTGCATTCCCAGTAACCACAGGGCCACTCTGGATACCTGCGGTGGTCTCAGGCTGCCCGCACGCCCCAGCCGCATGGGTCACCTGCGGGCTTGTCCCACCAGCACGGCCCTGCGCGGGTGTTTCTCAGGCTGGCACGACCCCAAACGCCCATCCCAGGAGGGAGATAAGCACCCGCCCCCGGCTTTCGAGGAACGGAGCTGGGAAGGTCAGCAGATGGCACTATTTCTTCTGCGATAGGAGCAAGCGGTTCCCACCACAGCTCTGAGCCGGGCGCTGCACCAGGGGAAGCGCCGGGCTCAGGGCAAAGCGCTTTCCAGGAGCCCCATCGGCGCTGCGAACCAGCCGTGGGCTCCGCGGGGCGACCGCCGGTGCCGGGAGCCGAGTAGGGAGTTCACGGGGTCCCCATGGAGACCTGTCCTGAAGGTTGCCTTCCCACCGGGTTCGGTGCCCGACAGTGACTCAATGACCATCAGCACAAACCTCAGGCCACGCCGCCAAACCACTGCGCGGCTTGTTTTGTATCGGCTCTTTTTTAGCGTTGAAAATCGGTGTTTGTTGCTGACTCCTTAGGTGGAAAAGGAGGAGAAGAGCGTTTTTGTGTCCCTCTCTGCTTCTCTTCACCTGCACCCCGCTCCAGGTGATACCGCTGTGACCACTGTCCCCAGCTGCTGCCAGCTGGAGAGATGCCTACAGCCGGGGGTCTCAGTCCGACGAGTCCCAAGGGGGATCTCACCACCTGGATGAGCCCTATAAGCTCCTTATATCCACTGAAAACACCCTTATCCTGCTCTGCCCCAGCACTCTGGGGGCCGCAGGACCCTGGGGCTGCTGCCTTCTGCCCCATCCTTGATTTTACCAGCACCAGGGCTGCTCCTGTGGCTCCCGGCTGTACGTGTGCTGCAGCAGTGGCCAGCCGGGGGGTCATTTTCCACCTCACTGAATTAAACTTCATCTCCGAGAGGTGCTACCTAGCGCAACTGAATATTTAAATAATAAAACGAAACCGTGCTGGTGGGAGTACAGCTGCTATTACACTTATTAGTTAATTGTGGCGGTGTTTCAGAGCCCTAGGCATGCACCTGGACCCCTCGTGCTAGGTGCTGTACAAACAGGACGGAGGAGAAGACTTTGGCGTTTAAAGGCACTGAGTCATTCCTTCGCCCTCTCATCTGAAACCTCAGCTTTGTGTAAAACCTTTAGGATTTTGTTTAATGGGCGCAGCTAATGGTGAGGTAATCAGGGAGCCTTTCGACACAAAACCCAGCGATCAGTGGGTTGGATGCCTTTTGATCTCGCTGCAGAGCAAAGGCACTGAGAGGAGAAGCTGCGCGGTAGGGTACCGGGAGATGCTCTGCGAGTGGGCGGCAGAGACCGGCCCGGGGCAGCATCTCCCACACTAAGCCCCTTGCGTTAGGATGCAGCTGGGGACCATCACCCTCATGCCATGTCCTTCTGCACACTGGGGCCTCGTGGGGACATGCCTGACACTTAGACGTCACCCAAGAGGAGATCAGGGCCACCGAGGGTGACTGTCCCTGCCTGTCTCCTGCCTAAAGGAGATGTCTGTACAAGACTCCTGCTTGCAAGACGTGGATTTTGACCTATTGCCTCTGAAGGCACCCAAATTGAGCAGCGGGTGCAAGCCATGCCCTTCCCAGATTCCTGGATGTCCTGCTTCTGTTTGGCCATCTCTATAGCTTTGCTTCGCAGAGGAAAGCATGGAAAGAGGAAAAGGTCCGCAGCAAGCCCCTGCAGCAGAGCGGTGGCTGATGGATGCTCACGGAAGGGGCGGATGGTCTCTGCTGGGTGGTTGCCTGGGAGCCCAGCCTCCTGTGGCCGTGTGTACAGTGCACAGCCCGGATGGAGCAAAAGTCCTCTAGGCTGCTTGTCTCCTGGGATGACTTCACCCAAAACCTTTGCTGTGTGGCAACATCTGGCTGGGGCGTGAGCCGGGGTGATTGTCTGAATGGCAGAGGCCCCACGGTAAACCCGTGCAGTTGTACTTGTGGGTACATTCTTTCGCACTGATCTTTGCCTGGCAAGCTGGTACAAGCTACACCTGCAGGACTCCTTTCCCTTTCTGCTGCTGTGAGCGAGGTCTAACTCAGGAGATCCACCTCAGGGTGGTGCTGCTCCTCTCCCATCACCTGGCACCTTGGCACGTTGTATGGGTGCATGGGTCGTGTTTGTAGCCCCCAAGATCCCAGCCTTGTAGAAACAACCTTTTTCAACTCAGCTGGGACCAAACTTTGCCAGATTCGTGTTCAGCTGGATAAGCCACTGCATGGTCACAAGGAAGGTGGAAAGGGATGTATGGATAGAGCAGGGGACAGATGGATTTGTGTTAAGCATACAACTTCCTTCTCAGAGCTAATGCTAAGGCAATAAATACCCTTTGAAAGAACCTTGCAGGAGTGTGTTTAGACGTGCTACAGTAGAAATAGCAGCACTGAGGGTCTCCTTTTCAGTCATGGGGTGAGGAAAGAAGATTGATGGAGATACAGCTGCTCCTGCTGGTGTCAGATTAGGATGTCCCAGTCTGTTTAGGATGTGTAATATAAAGAATAACCTCCTCTACTGTTATCACACCTGACTGACAACCAAGAATAAATAACATGTAAAAAGGATCATTTCATCATAATTTCCTCATCATAAGGAAGTTGAATGAACAGGGTAATGGAGAGGGAAATACAACTGGAGATCACAGCTAAAGCTGTAGCTGAGCACAGTCATTCTGTTCAGCACAGTAAGGGAAAGTTTTCTGCTTCTCACCCCACAGGTTGGCTTTAGGTGAGACTAAACACCCACTCTGTACTGGGAGCTGGCATCTGTCACTGGGGTCCTCTCTGCCCTGAACTGTCACCAGCACAGATCCCATCCAAGCACGGACATCTGCATGGAGCAGATCAATTTCTTCACCCAGAAGCCCATCTTGCTGATCTTTCTCCTTGTTCCAGCCATGGGGGCCTCACCTATCCTGGCTTATTCTCCACTGATGCAAATCCTTATCTTGCCCAGCTTCAGTCACCGAGGGTGGGAACTGTATCACTAAATGCAGACAGGTAAAAGCCCCAGAGGTCTTGCTCTGTTCTTTTCACAGCTGATGGAGATTTAATCTGCACAGCCAGGGGAACTGAGGGTGCAGTTCATCTTGTCTTGAAGCAGTTGCAAGCAGGCTGGGTGAATTTTACCTCCAGAGGGCCTTTGGTGACTACAAAGGGAGCTGAGGTACCTGCTGTGCTCCAAGTCAGAGCTGCAGAGACTGACTGTCAAGTGATGCAAATGTCACCCTGGTCGCACTTGGCTCTGGGCTTCTTCAGCAGAGAGTGGAGAAAAATACCCATAGGGCAACTCAGCCTACCTGCCCTAGACACATCTCCAAAGATGGAGCAGGATGGGCCTCTGGGGCATCCTGTCTCTTGCTGTGGACTGTAGATGTTTTAGGTGGCTAAAAGGTGTTAGAAGTGGCTTCTAGAAGGTAACTTAGGAGATGAGCATTCTCCCTTCCTTTAGTCTAAGATCACTGCCTCTCACCAGGCTGCTGGAGAGCTCGTGGGTGCAAACCCTTCACTGCAAGAGGGTGACGGCAGGGCAGAGAGCCCAGAGCTGTGTGCTGCCTCCCCCACTGCAGGGCAGCCCTGAGTCCCACCAGCACGCCTGGTGGGAACCAAAAGGGACTACCCAAATTCAGCTCTGAACAGCTGTGGGCCCTGGGAGAGCCCACCTGCAGAGCTGAAGTCTGTGGCTTGGAGAAGGATGTAAATGTGGATGGAAACCCTAATTTGTCAGGGGGGGATACTTCAGGGTCCAACAAATAAACCCTGGGGACCAGCCTATGCGTGTAGAAGATATCTTGTGGCTGGTTGTCCCGCATGTTTGTTCTTCCTGGATCCAAACAGGTGACACTTGGGAAGTTTCTGGGAGCTACCATTGCCCTCTATATCCGTGACCATGTGGCCAGGGGTGTGGTGTCCAAACATGGGACCTGCCAGACCACTGACCTCGTCCTTGACTTTCATTGGTACCCGAGGGCTTTGGGCCAGCTCTCAATAACATGACAAAAAAGAGACCTGCAGACTATCCCGGCGAGGGAGAAAGGCATGTGGCACAGTGTGACTGGAGCTGGGTGGTGGGATGCTTGTCCCAGCATCCTGCCTTTTCCCCTGGTTCCAGCAGCTCAGCTGAGGGCGAGGTGTCACACGAGTGTCCCAGAGCTGGTGCTCTGCTCTCCCTTCCTCCCTCCCTTTATCTGCAGATCGTGCTATGCTAACGAGGCACACGTACAATGTTTGTGTGTGCATGTGAGAGACAGAGCGCTGACTCTGGGCCAAGTGAGAAAAATCATTAGTTACAGGCTCTGCAGGACTGAACTTGACGAGGAACTTGGGGCTTTGCCCCGACAGCGCTCGGCACTGGTGCATTATTCAGTTTGTGGCTATGTTGATTTGCAGATCTAATCGCTCCAACAACACATACAGAAAATTAATTTGGACGTGGGCCTGGTTTCTAGAGAAAGTTGGACCTAAAGGCGGAGGTTGGTCGTGTGGCTCAGGCAAAGGCCCAGGCTGGGGAATATCCCATTTCCAGCTCTTGAGCCTCACAAAGGAGATGGGATGGGAATGGAGTAGCAAGGAGAAGCGGAGTTGAGTGGCACTGGAGCATGGGATAAACAGGATTTCATCCCCATTGAGTCTTTCAAAATCAAAGCCCTAATCACTCAGCCCTGGCTTGTGTTCATACCTCTTGTATTCATGGGAGATGAGCTGGATGAAGGAGGAGATGCTCTCCTTTCCCCAGCCAAGGGATGGCCCCCAAGAGGTGTTGATTCAACAGGTCGATTGAACACATTTCTAAAAATACATCTGGTTGGAAAAACATTGCTACTGAGAGTCAGACCAAATGCACTATTCCTGGACTGCACAAGCCTTCAGATCCTTTCCTCTTCCTCACCTTGCCAATGGTGCCTGCCCTCATCAGAAAACAGCATCTCAGTGGAGATGCAAATGGTCCCAAACACCAGAGATTCCTCCATGGAGAAGAATCCATGGGTTTGGGTTGCTCCCAGCTCTGAGGGATGCTGCCTGCCCTCCTGCCCAGTTTGTGTGAGCTGGTGCCGTGAGAGCTGGTAGCAGCCCGCAAATCCATCCGTCTTGAATTACTTGGTGAGCACTCTCCCTCTTTTTGATCGCAGACCCCTTAACTTTGCCTTCAGCCAGGGCTGTCTCAGCCCTGGACATGCTGAATGGCCCCCTTTTAAAATGGGATTTAAGAAGGCATTAAGGACTAATTAGGTCTAATGAACAGCAGTGGCTGTTTTAGACCTGGTGCCTCCAGTTGACATCAAAGGGTGAAGGGGATGGGGTGAGGTCGGAGGAAGTGTTAGCAGCAGCAGGAAAGACTTAGACCCTGCAAAATCACCCCCCAGCGAGGGGTTTGTGTTCCTAATCCCTCTGTGCCTTCAGGCAGGGAGACAGTGTGGTCCTCTCCCATTGGAGACAGGTGGGATGGAGAAATCGTGATGGGACCCCATCATCACCATAGCTGCCTTTTCTGCCATCCCTCACCATGAGCGGCTGCTGATGGATTTGGGCGATCTGAGGCCACCTCAAGATGTGGGACACCAGGATGGAGTTCCCAAGGGAGGAGGTGAGGAACAGGGTGGGAACAAGAGAAAGGAGGTGGAAGGGGACACGGACACATTCAGAGCTGGGAGAAGAAGGGAGGCAGCTCTTTGCCTCCTGGGAGCTTCCTCAAGTGCAGGCAGGAGTGAGTCAGGGCTGCTCATGCACAAGCTGCTCATTAGCAACGTGAAGTGTCGATGCAGGACCCTGAGCCAGGCAGGGTTTATGTGCCCAGGGTGCAGCAATAGCAGCTGAGTCACACACCCTACCCGAAACATTTAAGCCTCTCACCATTTTCTGCACGTCAGAGGGACCTTTATTGTAAGGGCCTGCATTGTCTAAACGCCACGGCGCGGTCTGAGGGCACAGGCACTGTGCAAAGCCAGCGGTACCTGCCTCCCATCCAAAGCACCACCAGTTATCTCCTGCCATGGCTCGGGTGGTTTCGCCACTGCTGGGAAGTCAGGGGTCAGGCTCAGCACCACGGGAGCCGTTTCCTGCCCTCTGCAGAAGCCGGCGGCCCGGGATGGGAGAGATGGAGTTTGCCAACAGCGATTCTCCCCGTGATTCAGTTTACATGGCAGTATCGAACAGCGGTTTGGTCGGGGGGGATGTTACAGATATCAAATCCTTTCACTGGAAAGTCAGATCTCAGCAGACGGCATTTTGGAGAGCACAGGGAAAATAACAACTATTTACGGTTGTTGTTTAGGGTTATGGACGCAAATGCCCTTGAATGATACAAACCGTCTTAAGGGGAATTTTTGCGGCTGATTAAGCGTAACCACAAAGCTTCAAGAAAACATGTGTTTATTTTAAGTAAGTAATGTTGATTACTAATGAGAATACTTAGTAGATATGATCAAAGGTAGCTGAAGTGCCGTCATGATATCAAAGACTGGGATGGAACGCTTAATTTAGATGTTGAAAAGCCAATCTAAGGTGAGCGTCTTGAAAGTAAATATCATTAACAGTATCTAGATTAGACCAAGGTATAAAAAGAGTTGGAGGTAACAGCTTTCAAATCTCCCGTATAAACAGGCAGGTGATGCTGTAAATGGGGGAGGCGAGTCAGACACAGAGCCCAGGGTAGGGGATGGATTGTGCATCTGGTGCACGCAGCCCCTGGCCGGGCTCCCGGCTCTGCCCATCAGCATCTCAAGGGAGCCAGCTCTTGGAAGCCAGCATGGCTCCTTTCTGCTCCAGCTTACCCAGGGGAAAGGAATGGAAATGAGTCCCCTGCTCCCAGCATCTTCAGCTTGATCTCTAGTGCAGGGCTCTGGCTGAGGAAGGAGGGCTTGTGAGGGACTCTGAGTGGGAAGGGGGTGTCCTCTCTGCCAGCTGACCCAGGAGGTCAGGCAGACTGATGGAGGGATGAGTCCGACAGTGCAGCTCAGTGTTTAACATCCAGGTGTCCGCATCCTGCTTCTGAAGCCTGTTTCCCTCTACCACCCCTGTCTTGCTTTATTAGCCAGAATGTGCTTGGGAAAGGACTCCATCTGTTCCCAGTGTCACCAGCCCTGCTCCTGGATGTAACATCCCTGCAGTGAAGCACTGATGGGATTTGGGACAGGCAGGACCTTATATTGCCTTCTCTTGCCAATTGTGTCATGTAAGAGGGAATATGTTATTCATTTATCCCATATCCATCTCAAGCTCCCAGGTTAGAAAAACAGACAGTGTTAATTGGAAAAAAATTTAGATGTGGCTGAGCCATGATTCACACTGTCTTCTGCTAAAAACCAGTGCCAGGTACACAGCCTGGCCACTTCCTTGATGGCTTCAGATCTTTGTCCTCACTGCTGTCTCCCCAGGCCCACTGCAATCTGCTTTCCATCCCTGCTCCCACTGCCCAATGTTAGCAGGGACCCTCTTAGCCCGAATGCTCTGATGATGGCCAGCACCCCCATGTCACTCCCACGCTCCCCAGGAGCCACCTTGGGATACGCTCTGCTCTGCACGTTTCCCTGGACCGAGCCCCTTTGATCGAGCGCTGCGGGGCAGCGAGCGAGTGCCAGACTTTTGCCCTGCCTTGTGTAGGTTGGGAGAGTTTTGCCTTCCCGTTTGGGGCCCAGGGAGTGCCTGCATCACTGGGTCTGCTGGGCACCCTGGCTGGCCACACATGGGCCCAACAGGCTGTTTTTGCATGAATCATCCCCCCTTCCCCAGGTGCCCTGGTGGTCTCACATGGTGCCAGGGATGCCAGAGACAGGGAGAGGTGTTTCCCAGGGATAAGCCTCAGAAGGATTAAAGGTAGGTGGCTTTGCAGGCAGAAGGGCCTGCTGGTGAGGGCAGATACCATTCAAAGAGCTGGAAGGGCTGGGTGCTGGTCCTGCACAGTCTGATGCTTTACTACATCATTAAAAAAATTCCTGAAAAAAACCCCTTGAAGTTTGTGAGCTACTTTCAAACACAGACTCAAACCCCAGCCTTGCATAGGTAAAGGGCACTGAAAGCTTTTCAAAGCCCTGGTGTCCCCATGTGCTGGCTGGATACCCTGCACAGCCCATGTGTGGCTCAGGTACTGCTGGACACTGCAGGTCCAACATCTCAGCCAAGGCTGGAGCATCTCCTCTCCACTGAGTCGTGACAGTACTGTGTCAAGCTCTTACCAGAAGTCTCTTTGCTCCCAAGTGTTTTGCAGGCTCTTGAGTTGTAACAACAATAACAACAGAAAAGTACAAAAGCTGGTGATTTAAGTAGCTTGAGAACAAATGACTTCCCTGTTTGCTTGAGTGTCACCTGCTCAGTATCTGCTCCATGATATGGATGCACTGTTTTCTCTTGAGCAATGAAGATCTGCATTTCTAATGCATTAGAAAAGAAAATAAATAAAATCTAACATGAACAAAGCGATTTCTGGCCCTCTTTGCATAATACAAAGGAGCAAGATGGGCACAGACCCAATTCCTTTGTTCTTTTCAGATCTCTGCTACTGCGAGCAATATTTGTCAAGAGATTTGAAGCTGCAGATGAAAAGTGCTACCTACGGACTGAGTATTATTACTGTTTTAAACTCACACCCTTCAAACCAGCTGGCTGTCCCTGTTTAAAGGGAGGTGTGTGGCCAAACAGGTAGGACAGACACCAGCTGCCAGGATGCCCTGGGTCCTTGGCTCATCCTCACTGCCAAGGCTGTGGACACATCCCACGTGCAGTCCGACACGGACCCTCACCATTGATAGCACTGGGGTGGCAGAAAGGAATGCAAACCTGGGGTAGGGAGTTGCTCAAGAGCATTTTCAAGATCCGGATTTTGAGATGGAGCTGAACAAGCTGCTGCAGCGTTGACTCTGCTGGCTTTAACACCAGAAGGTGGATGCACGGTGGCATTTGGTCACATGGAGGCTGGCGTTGTGCAGCCTTGGGTGGACATACAGGGAAGCAGAGTCTCTCCTGTCACACCATCATTTCTTGTAAAAACTGGTCTGCACTTACTGCACCCCTCCCTCACCAAAGTGCAAGTGCATGGGGAGGAGGGATTTGATTTTATTTTTTGGGTGACACATCTATGCTCACCGAATTTTACTGCACAGAAGGAACTGGGAGATGCCCTGCCACATCCTGCCATCGCACAAGGCTGCTGCCTGTGAGCAGGGAGCCATCCTGGCATCCCCAGCACCAACAAAGAGAAATCCATCCATGGCATTAAGTTCTGCTCAACAGCAGCTCAGATTAAGAAAGGTTTTCTTGTGCTGGAAACTCCATGAATAAGAATGTTAGGAATTGGCTTAAACCACCAGTGACATAATTAGAAGGCTTTTGATATGCCAATTTGGCTGATCTCAGTTACTTCCCCCTGGTGCTGGGGAGTGTCAGCAGAGGGATTAGCCTCCAGTCACTTCCTGACACTCTGCTAAATCTTCTCCCTCTTTGTTCTTCATCCAAGACAGGGGAAAAAAGGAAAAACAGGGAAGCAGCTCAGGAGATACTGAAGTGAAGCAGTGTGCGCTGCATCCCTGACCTGCCTTCAGTTTACACTACAGGCTCTCCTTAGGGGTGTAATGCAATTACGGCTATAACTGGGTGCTATACATTTTAATCCCATTAGAAACAGCCTTTTAACAGCTCCTGACTGACTATAATATGTAATCTCATTAGAGACACTACCTTTATACCTTATACAAGAACATCCAAGCAGAAATCAAAGGCTGGGATAAGGCTAACATGGTTTTCTTCTTTTAAAACACTGTCTGCTTACTTGCTTGTACTCGGGGTGCTGGTGCACAGGCACCAAGTGTTTGATGGGGCCAGGCTGGATGGTGTTTGGGGGCCGCACCTGGTTTTTCTCTTATACTTCTTCCACCACCCATCCTGCCCTGCCAGGGACGGGGTACAGCTGTGTGCAGCCCATGTGCCTGGTCCAGGTCTGCTGGCCTGGCACACACAGGGATGTGGAACCCTCGTCACCCCTGAGGCTGGCTCTGAGCAAACAGGACAAATCTTGACCGCGGCTGGCCCAAAGCTGGGAGGATTTCTCCTGCCGGAGCGTGTTCGGTGTGCTGCCTCCCACGATACCACACTACACTGACCAAAGCCCTTGGTGCGGGTACAGCTGTGTCTACACCACGTCTGCTTGTGTTGCTCTGCCAAAGGGGGGGAGGAGAAAGGGAGGGGTGATTTTTATTTTTTTTTTAAATCTGTTTTCCTCAAGGATCTATCAGCGCTCGACTGTTTCCTTCCACAGTAATCTTTGAAACTTTGGACCAACTTCAGGCAAATTTTCAGGGGGAAGGCAGACTTGAAGATGTTCATTTCCTACATCCTATACTAAAATAGACTCCTGAGCAGTTTTCAGGTAGATTTGAGCTTGTTAGAGACCACATGGGATAGGGACAGTGTGAAGGTGACAATGATGGGCCAAGCTTGGTGGAGTTGTGCTGCCTTATCTAAGAATCAAAACTCTCATCTGGCTACAGCTGGATGAGGGTCCACATGTCACTCCCATCCTCATTCAGCTCAGATGACGTTGAGATAGCAGCTCAGCACAAAACACTGGGATGGAGAGCACGAGGCTCGGACAGAGCAGCAGAGGTCAGGAAGGGAGGACAGGAGGACAGGACAAACCTGTTGTGTGGGGACTGCAGGGCGGTTCTCTCTCCACTGCTGAAAAACCAAGATACTGCAGCCAAGGGGAGCCAGGACCCAGCTCTGGTCTCTTTCTGAAGGCAGAGCAGCTGGTCCTGACTTAATCTGAACCTTGGTATGAGTCGTCATGGACCAGAATGGCAGCCAATTACTTGGGCATAAATCTGTTAAAAAGAGGGGAAAAGGGCACTGTTGAGCTGAGCCTCACATCAGTCCAGTGTTGGGGGGCCACTGTGATTGTCTCTCTGATGAGGCTTAAGAGATCTTGATCTTTGGGATCTTTAAAGACTGCAAAGACGGTTATTTTTTCGAGAGGGGTGTTAATCCCAGCAGATTCAAAGGGGTGATAAAGCACTTTGTTTCTTGCTCTACAGTAATTGCAACTTCTGACAACTCTGATAAACTAAAATGAGGTTCTCAAAAGCATCCACCCAAGGCTTTGTGGGACTGCAGTCAGGGTTGTATTTAAATGCCCCTAATGAGTACCTAGAGCAAATGGGAAAGACATGCAAATCAGATGTCTAATTGAATGGGCCTTTGAAGGAATATCCCAAGCCCTGGGTAATTGATGGGTTATCTTTCCACCAGCTTGCCTTGATTGCATCTTCTTCCGCATTAGTCTTTCCTAGGAGTCTGGTTTAACAGGAAAAGTGGTGCGCCAGGATTAAATGCAGCTCTTCTTCACAGACTGAACGGGGACTTGTGCTGCCCAATAGTACGACCCTTCTGCAAGGCAGTCATTATTAAAATCTCTCTAGACAGGTGTTTCTTCCAGGCATGGAAGTGCCTTATCGTATTGCATCTGAGCACAGCACTCAGTTAACTGCCTCACGACCTGCTCTCCGAAGTGAAGGCATGACAGATGAAATAGCTCTCCCATCAAGTTTCTCGGGCCCACTTCTCCAGCAGGAGTAAATTGATGTGCCTGCCTTCATTTGGATGTAGCAAAGCTGATTTGCGCCGCATTTATTTTTTATGATACATCATT